>CATKHJ010704655.1:0-14740 GCA_949750685.1 Vernicia montana | reverse complement strand
CGATTTTGACACATAGATCTCCTCTAATTTATCCCACAACTTCTTTGGTGACGTCTCCTTAATCATTTCATATTTTTCTTGTGGGGCAAGTGCTAACCGAATGGTGTTCACCGCCTTCCTTTGGATAGTCTTCCATTCGCTTTCAGTTATACTCGTTGGCTTTTCTTCATCCAAAGGCGAATCAAGACCTTGTTGAACCAAAAGTCCTGAATAGTACTATGCCTTAGAGTAAAATTACCCTTTCCATCAAACAAAGAGGCTGAATATTTAAATGCACTATCCATTTTATCTGAAAAACTCCTCCTTTTTTTTTTTTTTTCCAGATCTCTGTGAATAGTACCTCTTCTACAGTACCATATGAATAGTAACTGTACCCTGCTACAGTACCCCCTGAACAGTAACCGTACCTTGTTACTGTACGTTACTATTATTTACTGTTACTGTAACAGTAACATGCAAAAATAAATTTTGCTTGGTTACTATTCATTTAATTTTTTGATTTTACACCCGTTCTCGAAATGGATTGCATCAAAAAATTCCTTATATTTTAGCGATTATGGCATTGCAGAGTATAAAATCTAAGATTGGACTAGCAATTATTCTAGTGATTCACCGAAAGAACTCGTCGGAGATTCTAATGGCAAATGGAAGCCGATTGAAAATCCAACAGAGAAGAACCAAAGCAAGGCACAACTCAATTAAATGAAAAAGCTTTGTTAAGCTTTGAAGGTGATTGTACCATAGCATAGCTCCTGCTTTCTCGGCTTTCACGTCATCAAAATTAAACAAATCCATGACAAAGAATGAGAAAGAAAAGGAGAGATGAGTTTTTAAAGAGATTTTCTTGTTTGGCAATTGTTTTTTCTAGGAAAATTACTCATAAGAAGGAATAGAAAGAAAATTTAGGAAAATTTTTCTGGGGAGAATGAAAACTTTGAATGGAGTGAGAGTGAGTGAGGGAGTCCTGTCTTTTCCTTTTTCTCTTTATAAAAACATTGTCGTTTCATTTTTTTTTTCATTTTTTATGTTTTGATATATGGGTGCCACGTAAAAAAAATAATATTTTATTTATTTTTTACGTTAGCATTTTTTACGGCGTTACGTCAATTGACACTGTTGTGTCTAATGGAGAAAATCACAGGATATTAAAGTGTCACAAAACAAACCACAACCCTAATTTAAAGTAAGTGTGAAACCACATATTATTTTACTATATACTTTCCCCTAAAAAATACCATTAGAGATGCTCTTATTCGATTCCAACTAACTAATGTATATACATATTTTGATTTTTTAGTGTTTGATTCAAGTAAAAATAATTGAAATGTGAAATGTTATTCCCACATTTATATTTTGTTTGAGTGGATGTAAAAAATAATTAATTATGATACTAAATAAGTACACTCTAATTTTAAAAAAATATAATAATGTGAAAATAAATTAATCACACACACACACATATATATATAATGAAAATAAAAACAATATAAAATATTTAAAAATAATAAATTATTAAAAATAAATATATAAATAGAAAATTTTTAAAGTATTATTATTTTTATAAAAATGTTATTATAATTGTTTTAGTAATTGTTAATTATTTATTATTAGTATTAATATTTATTTATTGATATTATTTAAAGTTTAATTGAAAATGTTATTGGTATTTTATTTGTATTAATAAAATTATTATTATTTATTAAAGTTATTAAAATTGTTTTTTTTTTTTTAAAAAAGAAGGGGAATCTGCTTTATTTAAAGCACTGATTGGTTCAAAAGAACCAATCAAGTACTGCTATCAGGCACGGAGACACACACACACACACACACACACAGAGAGAGAGAGAGAGAGAGGCAGAAACTTCCGTAGGCTATTTCGTCGACCTCCAGTCATCAGAATCGTGCACATGCCATACCGTTGGAAAGAGGAGAGAACGAGCTTTCCAACGCCACCAGCCTCGTTACCGCCATACGCGTCGCCTAAGCGGGTCGCCGGACAGAAGCTTCCGAGCTTCATTTTGTCGATTTTTCGATCTCTGTTTCTGATAATTTTGGTACGGTTGGATTCCTTATCTTCCCAGCTTTGATTTGGTATATCATTTGCTAATTTTGGACTAATTTGAAATTTTTACCGGAATCCGGCGACAACGAGACTACCGGAGCAGATTTCCGGTGAATCTTCAACGAACGGCATAATCAATCAGTATATTTGGATCCATCATTCCAAGATGAGTTCGTTGATATTTGTTTTGTTAAAATCCATTACCGATTTAAATTTTTCGGTGACGTTTCCAGTGAAATTGCGGTGAGAAACAATCGATTCTCTAAATTTGTTCCAAATAATTATTCTGATTGTAGAACATAATAATTTTATATGATTGATTAATAGATCAGATCGGTAGTAATTTTTAATGCTAGATTTATTAATTAATTAGTATGGATTTATAGAAATCCTAAGTACATATCCGATAATTATTAAATTGAGGATTTTATTATAGGTCAGAGGACCAGATATTATTGAATTTTATTAAGATGATTGGAATTAATTGGAGAAATTAGCATAGAGAGGTGAGTTATGGAATATATTGGTACATGGTGATCCGCCATAAATTGTTTATTGCAAATCCTATTAATTTATTTATTTATTCTAAATAATTATAATTGCTTATTGATTTTTATTGATATTTGTGAACCCTTAATTTTGCACTCTCTAGTATACAATCAAACTCTAGAGGTACTTCGGCTCGGTAAACAGACCTCCGGAAGCCGAAATCACCAAAGATCGCCAAAATCCTAAAAATCAAGAATTCGAGCCTTGAGACCTGGGACCCATCTCTCAAGCCTTTGAACCATCCTTAGATTATCCAGGATTGAATACGAAGTACAATGCAACTGCAATCGCAAAAAATGAAGTTGAAACGAGTCAAAAACGGGCTGAACCGATAAAAACAGACCGAACCGACTAAAACAGGCCCATGACCACACAACCTTGCATTGCAGTCACAGATCACTGTTCATGAATCCCACATCGAAACTTTATTAATTTCAACCTCGAACCTTCTCCTTATATAAAGGAGACCCCCCCCCCCCCCCAAGCTCATTTAGTATCAGAAAATTTGCTTGATCAACCATTTGATTTCAAAGCAAACAGTTTTTAAGTTTGGTCCGAAAGGAACGAACATTTTAGTTTTAAAGTTTCTTTTTCTTTTTTTGTCTATTGCTCCTTACTTTGCAAAGCAAGATTGGATTGTGACTTCCCGAGCCGACCCATCAAGTCAAAAGTTTTCCGCTGTCCGAGGTAAGCTTTTTGTCGTCCAAAGCAAGCCGCCGCCCACAGTCCGAGACAAGTCTTCTCCATCCTAAGGTAGTTATTTTCTTTCTTTTTCTTCTATTTATTTATTTGTTTTTGTTTTTATTTTGCTTCCTTTGATTTTATATTCTTTTTATTTTTTATTCTTTATATTCCTTTGTTTGCCTTTTATTATTTCCCTTAAAAGGTTTCTTTGCATGTCCCCTTCTCTTTCATCCCTTCCTTTTAATTAATTCTTTTATTTTGCATATTTTATTATTTTTCCTTTTTCTTTGTATGCTCCCTTTATCTTTCAATCCCTTTCTTTTAATCACTTTAGAAAATGCATGTTAATTAGAATTTGACTTAATTAACTTGTTAATTAATCAATGCATTTATTTGGTTAATTAGAACTTGACTTAATTAACAACTTGGTAATTAATTAAATTGGTTAATCAATTAATCAACCCTCCTTTTTATCAATCAATCTGAAACATGATAAAAAGCTCAAATTAAACAAACTCCCTTCGCAAGAAGGACGAACTACATGGATTTTGATTCCCATTCGAAGGGATACGTAGGCATACGTGTTCCAAACATCAAATCCAATTAAAATAAACTTTCCTCCTCTTTCACCTTCTTCACATAGTTTAGGTTTTGTGTTTTCTTTTGTTTCTCTGTTTTATTTATTTAGTTTGAGGAATGTGTGACTTCCCTAGAATCCCATAAAGGCTAGATGAAGCATCTCCTAATTTGATTTGATTTAATTATTTTTCTGCTTTCTTTATTTTGCCTTTTAATGTTTTCTTTACTTTATTCTACTATTGAATGATTCATGCATTATGTAATTTTTCATGCATTATATACTGTTCATGAAATCTATTTTAAGTCATTTTGTATTAAACTTGCCAAACTAATTAAAATGAACTGAAAACCTAGTCCCCGAATCCTCTTTAGTTTCAAGGCCAGTGATCTTTTTTCCTTTAGGATATCATTTGGAGTCATTAATGGGTTTTTCCTTACTTTTTTCAATTAATAAAGAAATTAAGGTGGCGACTCCAAAAATACTTTTCAAAATCAACCAATCTGAACCCGAAGGTTCTATCGTGAGTACAAACCCAAATGAGCATTTCGATTCTCCTCTAGCGAATCGGACCGGTGCTCGGGCGAGGCCTCACAATATTACCGTTATTGATATTGACCATTGAATTTTCATTGTTCTATTAACCATATTGGTTTATTATTAATAAACTTTTATTGACCCGATATTATTGATTATTGCCTATTGAATATTGAAAGACCATTTGGGTTTACATTTTTGTTATTGTTCCTACTGAACTATAGACCATAATTGTGACAAAATACCTATACTAATGGGGGATAAACCATTAGGCCGTGTGCACCGATGACTCAGCTGATAGAGTTAAATTTATTAGTGTCCTACCTAGGGAGAACTATGTACTCTAGGCGTATGCTCGGCCAAGCATTCGTAATTGTTAAAAAGGGTGAAGTTACTACCCTTATTGATTGTTATTCATTGATTGGTTCTATCAATTTGGTGCCATTTCTTTTAGGCACATATATGTTATTATTCTAACCCTTATTTGATATATGATATTTCTTCTTACAGCCCCTAGGTATCGGTATATTATATAATTTCCTGAATTGAATGCTCACCTCTCTTCACTATTTTTTTCAGGTGCTAGAGCATAAAAGGCTAGAAATAGAGAAGATTGAGCTTCTTGCCTTCCTTTCCTCTACAAGAAGTTATCTTTGATGTAATTATTTAAATTATTTATGGTGTGTTGTTTAATATTCCTCTAGACACTCCATAGTATTTGAATGGATTTAAACATTAGATATTTCTGTTTAATTAAGATATAATGGAATGGTATTATAAAGGATATAATTGGGCTAATATGTGATAGAAAATATGATTGGTATTGAAATGATATTTATTGATCCGGGGAAATTCATTGATATTATTGGGTTCTACGAGTGTATGGTAGTCTTAAACTTACCCTTGCTCTAGGATCGTCGCGGCTCCAGAATCGGATCGTGATAAAGGTGGTATCAGAGCATAGGTTTAAAACTATAAAAAGTAACCTAAGTATATGCATGATTAGGGAAAACTACGGAGTATAGGATTCCATCACGTCATTATTTTGTTTCCTTTTGATATAGATCTGCGTATAACGTATGTTATGAATTTAAGTTTATCTTGTTCTTTCGTCAGTTTATGGATATGCCTCCGCGACGTGGCTGAGGTCATCTTGGAAGAGTTATTCTTCCTGAAGAAGGTTCTGTTAGCCAAGCGAGGGATAATGCAGTTCCTCCCCCTGCACTTCCAGTTAATGTGGCTGCAGTAGCACATAAATTAGACCAACTCCAAAGGAATTATGAAATGTTAGTTGAGTTGGTTACTTAGTAGAGGCAGCAGCCTGTTACCTCTGTTGCTGCAGTTGTTCCTCCTCCAGTGGTTCCTCCTCAATGACAAAATGTACCACAGGCAGAGGAGATCAGTTATGAAAAGTTCTTGAAGTTACAGCCTTCAAAGTACAAGTGTGATGTGGACTCTACGAATTTCTTGGAAGAAATGGAAGAAAATGCACGAATTTTGAGAATTCCAAATAGAAGAGCAGTAGAATTTGCTGGGTACTTAATGAAGGAAGATGCTAAAGAATGGTTTAAAAGAAGCATAGCTGGAATGCTTAGGAATGGCGAGGAGATTACTTGGGAGCAATTTAAAGAAAAAGTAGTGGATGAGTTCTTACCAGAAAGTGTAAGAGAAGCCAAAACATTGGAGTTTGAAAGACTAGTACAGACTCTAGACATGACTGTTTCAGAATATACTAAGAAATTTAGCCAATTGAGTAAATATGCTTCAGCTCTCGTACCTGATGAAGCTGCCAAAATTTGGCGTTTTCGGAGAAGATTGATTGCACCATTGTTTAAAGTTCTTGCTGCACATGAATTTGAAAAATAGTAAAGATAAAATAAATATTAGATACTAGATACTAGACATTGAATGCTTATTAAAAAAAAAAAAAAAAACAGAGTGATAAATATTAGATAATTCTAAAAAAATAGAAAAGATAAAATAAATATTAGATAGTTATTAGAAAAATTGCAATTTATCAACATATAAAAAAAAATTACAAACTTGGGTGTTTGATAATATAAAATTATCCCAACTTAAAATTTTCAATTAAGTAAAAAACCATTTCAAATGGTAAGTAAAAATATTTGATTTAAAATTTCTACTGAACACACTCAACTATTGAATTTTTATAATTTTTTATTCAAGTGACTTTTATACTCTTAACATATTTTTAAATAATCATTTAAAGTTTAATAATGTTTATTTTTTAAAACTTTACTAGAAATATTATCTTAATATGATTGTTATTTCTAAATTTTTTTATTTATGATTTTTATTTTTTTTAATTTTAAAATTGTGTTTAATGGTTAAAACTTAAATATCAATATCACATGGTTAATTATGTCCAATTAAAAAATATAATAATTTTCAATAATAATAATTATCAAACAGATCGATTATTATATTAAGCGCTTAAAAATTTCAATATTTATTATACTCAATGTTTAAAATTTAGAACTTAATTTTTCAGTAGTTAATTTTCAATTTTACTAAACACTGTAATAATTAATTTCCAAGATTTGGAAAGTAGAATCCAAGTTTCTTTGGACTCTATCCTTTTGTAACTAGAAAAAAATAAAATACTCACTCCGTTCCTTTTTATCTGTCGATTTTTGTAAGAATTTTTTTTTAAAATATCTGTCACTTTAGGAAATGAATAAGACTTTAATTTTTTTTTTCAATTATATTCTTATCTTTTACTCTATAATTACTGCACATATTATCCATTACTTTATAATAAATAAAATTAATTTAGTCATCTTATTCTTGAAATTTAGAACAATTAATTATTTCTTAATTTTTGTGAAATAATAATAAAAATGACAAATAAAAAGAAATGGAGAGAGTAATAAATAATAAATAATAAAAAAGGTGGCCTGATATATATATTGATTAGTGATAATTTTTCCGTGCAATATTACTTTGGCAAAATAAAAAATAAAAAAATAAAAAATAAAAACACCATTATCTGGCAAATTGTGCTTAATAACAAACTGTACCTTATAATTTTTAGTAGCAATTAAAGCATATGTCACATTAATTATCACATTAGAGTATTTTTTTTTTTTTTTTTTTGTTATTTCACTATTATCAAATAGTTGACACAGATAATAGTGGTTTTTGTAATCATATTTTTTTTGTTGTAACATAAAACCTTTCATACAAAATTAAATGATAACTTAACTTTAGGCCACTCATTGTCAGATCAAAATGAATTATATTATATATTTAATTTGTGACAAATTTAATTTTAAGTGACAATAATAAAATGTAACTAAAATTTTTTTTTGTTACAGCAAAAAAATACACGTTATTTTTGCAACTTTTATTACTATAATATTTGACACTTTTTTAAAAGATATCACGAAATATAAAAAATTTTGTGATAATTATTTTTTTTATTGTCATGAAAAAATTACTATTTTGAATTTCATGACAAATTAAAAATTATTGTCACCTATCATACTTTTTTGTGATAAAAAATTTAGTGACTATAAAAATATTGTTACAAATAAATGAATTTCTAGTAGTCTAACTCTAATCCTTTTTTTTACATCTTATATAAATTGAACTTGTTTTGGTTAATGAAATATATATATATATATAGGAATAAAATAGCTATTCCAATAAAATGGAATAATTATTCTTCAATTTTTATAAAATTTGTGATTCATAAATTTAGAAAATATCTATTACATACAATATATTATTATATATTTACAACTTCAAATAAAATCTAAGGTTTTATAAATTGGTTCTTATGAAATAAGTATTTCATATTTAAATTTATACTAAGATTAAGAAATTTTTGTTTGCTTTATCCACAATAATTAAATAAGTATAACCCCTCCTTTAGGCATTATCCTTAATTTACTCCATGATATTTGTGGTGTTGCCTATCCTAGGAATTGTATGAGTTAGTTGTGTTATGTTCTTTCCTCCTCTTCCAAATAATAATAATAATAAGTATAGCTCCATCCTACATAAAGTTTGCTTGATTTTCGTTTTTATTGAAAACTTGTCGTTATAATGAATGCTCATATGTGTATATATATATATATATGCGTGGTTGGTACATCGTTGCATATCAGTATAAATATGTTTAAATCATGATATGAAAATTAATTGTTGATGAGGGACAAAAATAACTAGTAAAGTAATGAGCTCAAAGGCAATTTAATCTCACCATGACCAAGTATTTCACTCAACAGAAAAAGATCAAGATCCAAGAGAAGGCCCACAAAGGGCAAGCCTAAGGGATCATATCCCCGAGACTTAAGGCGAAGCTGCTTCTTCGCCCCTCTCCCAAGCTTTTCACTCTTCCTCACAATAATGAAACTTGCTCAATAAACTTTCCAACTGAAGCTGATGTTATGAGGTACAAATATCATCCTGCTCATGTCAAAAGAAAGTTGTGTTCAGGAGGTGTACCCATGCTTCTTGACACCACCAACCATATGCTACTTGACAAGAGACAAGTCCAGGCCCTAGACTTCAAAACCTGTGTACCAACCTCATCAATCAGGAGACATTCTTTCTTTTCCTCAACTGCCACCTGTACCTAACATGCGAGGGCATACAAAAAGGATGAAGCAACCCTTGAGATATGTAGCTTGAACTTTGCATCTCTCTCATCTCCTTTCTCTCACTAAAAGCTCTCTAGCTATCTTGCCTGAGAAGAGAAATCTCTTTCTTCGACAACCAATTGGCTAACTTTTACTGACTTGATCGTCGAAGGTTCTTTGCTAGGAAAAAGGCCTGGCTCTCTTGACTATATTCTATCTTTGCAAGCTATCCACTTCAAGACCTAATTACAGAGATCTAGTCCAAATCATTTTATTTGATCTAGATACGATCAAAATGGCACTTTCTGTGGGGAACGTTGGCTGATCTCTTTATCATATGGAATATTCACTTCTCTCTTGAAGGATAGCAACATTTGCTTTCCTTTCTTGGAAAAAACACAATTCCTTGCTTCTTAAGTAACTCAAAAAATACCTTATAGCCTAAAAAAAGAATACTCCTGACCAAAAATGATGACTCATTCTGGTACAAACCATTCCCCGAGCCCTACACACTCTCAACAATCACCCCCTCCACCTATAAACACTCAAACCCCTCCAACCATAGACCTAAATGCCTTCCTAAAAATCCTGAGCACACTTATCACACAACAGACCTCTTCAGGTCTTAGTAATGCTCCCCTTACTACCTCAAACCCTAATCTCACCCCCGCACTACAACTTATAAACACCTTGCCTCTGCAATCTAAGTTGCTCAAAAACAGCAACAAATGCCTCTAGGTTAGACCGTGAGTGTTGTCCCTAAAACAACCAGGAAGGAGACAACGAGACGGGCTAACTTTTGAGAATCAAACTGGGAGAGATCCCAGACCAACAAAGGACCAAATAATGGTTAGAGGAGGAGGAAGAGTGAGATCAGAAATAGCACAAGCGGAGGAAGGAGACCTGCCTATAGAAGAAGGAGAAGACGTGGAATTACCTACACCTAGGAGGGAACATGTGCATAAATATAATAGGGAGGGCATGATAGAGAGGATAGACGCTCACATCATCATGACAAAAATGATGTTGAGTGAGGTAGCAGGAGAAATGATAGGAGGCGAGATAGATTAAGATAGAGAGATGATCTTGAAAGACAGTCTAGGAGAATGGGGTATAGGGGTGGTGAGTCTGAGTTGGTTCTTCTTTACATCAAGAAGACCAGAGAGGACAGGAAGCCACCGGTCAAGGAGAAGAAGTTGAGATGAGGAAGAAGCTAAAAAAGTTCCTAGAGGAGTTCAATGAGGATGGAAAATAAAAAGGGATAGACAAAAGTCTGAAGTTAGCCCTGAAATTGCCTTTTAGCAATTCCATAAGTGAATAGCGCATGCCTAGTAAGTTCAAACCACCCTTATTGAGAAAATACAATGGCAAAGCAGACCCTAGGGTCCATGTCATGGATTATAAACATGTCGTTGAGCTCCAAGTCATGAGTGATGAAGCACTATGCTGAGCTTTCAGAAGCTCATTGGAGAGGGCGGCGACTAAGTGGTTTGACTCGTTGGAGGAAAAGAGTATTAACTCTTTTGGTCAACTAGCCACAGCTTTCATGCATCGCTTCGCTTTGAGCATTCCAATAGAGAGAAGGACCTAATACTTGGAATCAGTGACGCAGAGAGAAAATGAACTTTTGAGAGATTACATGGCTCAATTCAATAGATAGGCGCTGAAGGTCACTCAGCTCAATTAGACAAGAGCAATCGAATCCTTGCAAAATGGGACCTCTTATACTGACTATTTTGAAGCACTGTGTAGACACGCTCTTTGTACTTTAGAGGATACAATGTGTATCGCCCAGAAGTATATCAGGCAAGATGATGCACTTACCTTTAGTTAGCTCTCAAAGCGAAGAAAGACAAAGACAGTCCCCAAAGAAGAAACGAAGTCGAATAAGGGAGGAAAGAAATAAGAAATAGGAGTAAGAAATAAGCCATCCGGAGGGAGAAAGGGTGGCCGAGGCCAAGGAAGTAGAGCTCCGCTAGACTTTGACTTGAGCAAGTTTACACCTTTGAACATTAGTCCAGCAGAGGTGTTTTCCACGTTCAAAGACCAAAACATTTAGGTCCGACCTAAGCCCATAATGGCTCCACTAGACAAAAGAGATAGAAATAAATTATGTCTCTTTCAGAATGCCCATGGACACAATACAAATGATTGCAGATAGCTAATGAAAGAAATAGAAAGGCTAATAAATCAGGGCTACCTAGGAAAATTTGTGAAAAAAGATGGCGGAGACAAGGCCGGACTTAGCGGAGATAAGGGGAAGCAGACAGTGAATGATGGTTCGGTGATAGTCATTCATTGTATTACTGGAGGGCCTGATAAAGTCACAGTTAGCAACAACAAGGTGAAGGCCTTAGCAAAAAGAAGGGAAGAGCCCAAATATGTATTCTACAATGGGCCAAAGGTTAGTACAGAGAGACATGACGAGAGTAGCCTTCGCACTTTACACATAGACCTCCTAATCATTCCAGCTGTTATTGCTAATTATGTGGTCAAGAGAATCTTGGTCGATGAAGGAAGCTTAGTCAACTTGTTAATAGCTGATGCTTATTCGAAGATGGGGTTTAAAAAAAGCGACTTGGAAGATATAGGGAACCTAGTTCGCACCTTAGACAGAATGAAAGTCTCATCTGCAGGAGTGGTGAAACTGCCTTTCACTATTGGGAATGCCCTTAACAACATGACAGTAATGGCCACATTTGTGGTAATAAAGGTGCAACTGGCCTACAATGCCTTGTGGGGCAGACCGCTATTGTATGAGCTTGATGCCTCCACCAATATAAGGCATTTGAGGATGACGATTCCTAAGCCTGGAGGAGGCGAGTTCTGTGTGTATGGGACATAAGAACGAAGCGAATCCAAGCAGGAAAGGAAAAAAGCAAAGGGAAGTCCGGCTGTAGTGCAAGTTGAAGAGGTAGTGGTAGTCAAAGCAACTACCTATATTCTAGAACAGTGAACTGAGCCAGTTGAAAAGCTGGAAAGATTTCTGGTGAGAGAAAAAGAGCTAGAAAAGTTTCTATTGATCAATTCCTCTTTGAAAGAAGATCAACAAGTACAAGCTCATCATTTCTTAAAAGAAAATGTCTCCAGTTTTTCTTATTTTTCTACGAAGATAGAGGGAGTAAGCCCTGAGGTGATGACTCACCAACTAAATGTAGATCCCACCTACAGACCAATTAAACAAAAGAAGAGGTGCTTCGATCCAGAGTGACAAGTAGTGATTGAGTATGAGGTGGAAAAACTGATGAAGGCAAGGTTTATAAGAGAAGTTCAATATCCAGATTGGCTAGCAAATGTGGTGTTGGTAAAAAAGGCGAATAGAACCTACAGAATGTGTATGGACTTCACAGATCTGAACAAGGCATGTCCCAAGGATTCCTTCGCTTTACCCATGATAGACAAACTGGTAGACCCGACAGCTGGGTATGGGTATTTATCTTCTCTTAATGTGAAGCAAGGATACCATTACATCAAAATGCACTCAGAAGATTAGGAGAAGACCTCATTCATAACAGAGAAAGATATTTACTGCTATGTATCAATGCCCTTTGGCCTGAAAAATACTGGAGCTACATATCAGTACCTTGTGAATAAGATATTCAAAGAGCAGTTGGGTAAGAACCTTGAAGCATACGTAGACGATATGATAGTGAAAAGCAAGAGCTTCGAAAATCACCTTCAGACTTGGTCGAAGTACTGAAGGTGATGAATGAGTATGGGATGAAGCTCAACCCTGAGAAGTGTGCCTTCTTTATTCAGGGAGGTAAGTTTTTCTGGTTGTATAGTGAGTGAAAAAGGAATATAGCCTAATCCAGACAAGGTGAAAGCTATCTTGGATATGGCAGCCACGAGGAACGTAAAAAAAGTGTAGACACTGACATGGTGAATAGCCTCACTAAATAGGTTTATGTCAAAGTCAGTTGAGAAATATCTTCCTTTCTTTAAAAAGTTGAGAAAATCCCAAACCTTTGAATGGATAAAAGAGTGCCAAGTTGCATTCGAAGAGTTGAAAATCTTTCTAAGTTCAGAACAAATTCTAAGTAGACCTTTGCCAGGCGAAGAAGTCTTAATCTATTTGTCAGCTTCGAACAATGCAATTAGTTGGGTGCTAATCAGGGAAGAAGAGTCAATTCAAAAGCCCATATATTACTTCAGCAAAGTCCTTCAAGGGGTGGAGCTAAATTATTTGCCAATAGAGAAGTTAGCATATGCCTTACTCCTCTCCACCAGAAAATACTAAGTGTATTTGTAGGCTCACCAAGGGATAGTGGTTACAAACCAACCTTTGTAGAAAGTATTACACAAACCAAAAACATCTGGGAGAATGCTTTGCTGGTTGGTAGAGCTTGGACAGTATGGGTTGCAATACATATCAAGATCAGCGATTAAAGCTCAAGTATTGGCACATTTTATCTCTAAGTGTTCCTTCAACCTTGAGCAAAAATCTGAAGAAGAGAATCCTAAAAAGGCATCCAAGGTAAAGCAACCACTACCAAAGTCTGAACTGAGTTGGGAATTATTTATAGACGGGGCAAGTAGCAAAAAAGGTAGTGGTGTAGGCATAGTACTAAAGAGTGCCCAAGGTTTCTTGTTGGAGTACGCTTTAGGGCTAGACTTTGAAGCCACTAACAATATTGCTGAATACGAAGCAATGATCCAAGGATTACTGTTTTCAGAGTGCCTCTATCTGAAAGAATTGACAGTGTATAGTGACTCCTAGTTGGTGGTGGGACAGATAAAATGGGAGTTTGAGGCCAAAGAGGCAAACATGGCCAAATATCTGCAGAAAATGAAGCTCGTAATTCAAAAGATGAAAGACAGAGGGGTGAAACTTAAGTTTCAGAAGATCCCAAAGGAAGAAAATTGTAGAGCTGACATCTTTAGCAAACTGGCAGCGACCCATCCTGTCGAACTCCCCTATAAAATATTCATGGGAACACTAACTTTCCCAAGCACCCAAGAAGGACCTGAGGTAATGGAGATAGACGAAGAGCCATGTTGGCTAGATCCAATCAAGACGTACTTGGAAAATGATGAATTGCTTGAAGATACGAAAGAAGCCAAAAAGATCAAGCATCGAAGTGCTCATTTTTCCCTGCACAATGGGGTTCTTTACAAGCAAGCATACTCCCTTCCTTGGCTAAGATGTTTGAGGCCAAGTGAAGCTGAGTATGCCCTAAAAGAAATACATGAGGGCTCATGTGGAATGCACATTAGGGGAAAGATGTTAGCAGCGAAGGTGATTAAGCAAGGATACTACTGGACAAGAATGAAGAATGAAGCCATGGCCTTGGTTAGAAAGTGCCCCTCATGCTAGAAGTTTGATAATGGCAAGCATGTTCCAGCAACAGATCAAATGCCCATCTCAAGTCTTAGCCTTTCGCAAAGTTGGGGATGGATATAGTTGGACCATTTCCCATGGCTTTGGGATAGAGGAAATTTCTCTTTGTGGCAGTGGAATATTTTTCCAAATGGGTCAAAGCAGAACTACTGGCCACTGTGAGGCCTCCCCCGAGAACCGGTCCTATCCGCTAGAGGGGGATTGAAATGCTCATTTGGGTTTGTACTCACGATAGAACCCTTGGGTTCAGATTGGTTGATTTTGAAAAGTGTTTTGGGAGTCGCCACCTTACTTTATTTTTATTTGGGAAAATATAAGTGTCACGATCCAACTTTGAGCTGTGACGGTCCTAGGACATGGGTAGGCGTAAGGCCATCGAAAAC
>CATKHJ010704570.1:0-12998 GCA_949750685.1 Vernicia montana | reverse complement strand
AGATTACCTTAAAGAAATATGGATTCTTGATGGAGAACTTAGTATGACCGGATGGTGCTTGTAGAGAGGTTTAGTGTCTTCAAGTGTTTAGTTAGATGATGAGAATAAGATGGAAAATTAGAAGTTTCTAGCTTTATAGCCTAATCACTAAGAATAGATGGTGGAGATTTTCTATGGATAATCCATTGGCTGATATTTTTTTAGCCTAATTTTTAATTTACAATATTTATTAATATATGTATAAATATGATCATATTTTGATGTAGGGAAATTTCCATGAAACTTCCTTATTAATATGTTAATTTGCCTAATTAAATGGTGGGGTCCATTTCACTAATCTCACTTTGACCAATTTTTTTTTTACCACTTAATTTAAATTTTCCCTTCCATCACCATAGTGGGCCAGCCATGTTTATACATGGTTGGGCCTCACACTGTATTTTATATATTCATGTACAATTAATTTGCCATTTCGACAGTTTTTTTTTTGCGAAATAACCGTTTTATCATTCTTTTACTCTGTACCTTATTGTAATCAATATTGATACAGTTCATTGAATTTATTTCATTGATCATATTCATAACATTGTTATGAATTCATATATACCATAATATCACAGAAATAGAATTAATTTAAATGCAAAAATTTTATTTGCATTTCACCGGGTCCCGTTTGAGTTCCTATTGATCTCGTCATCTTGACAATCATTCAATTTGACTTCCAATGTTATTACTGTTCATACTAAGGACTGATGGAGTCCAGGATGTTACATGTAATACTAATATGGAAATAACTGTATTTTGGCCCGTCTTGATAGAGCAGTGATAAACATGAGTTGGTCAAGCGATTTGCCAAGAATTTTCCCTTTACTTCTATAATATAAGGCCACTCCCCTCTACTTATCTCCATGGTGGAGTAGCCAATTGTCACGTAGCTGGAGGAAGCGAGATGTTTGAAGACGTTCAACTGAAAGGCAACTAACATGAGAGGAATGGTTGAGCTCGACTGAAAAGAGAGGAATGGAAGTACTCAAACATAAATCTTTTACGTGAATTAGTAGACAAGGAGGTTTTAACGCAGGGAGATGGACGTGCGATTGTGAAAGAAGATTCGAGCGAGCACTCTTCTTTTCCACCCCTACGCTACAACTAATTCTCCACTTGTAACGTTTGCAACTCTTAGATTCACCATTAGACTCGTTAAAACCTTGGTCTTTGGCAAGTTTGAACTGTCTTATCGTGCACGCCCACTTGAATGAACTTGATCATACTAAGCAGCTAAACAAACTAGACTACTTCCATTGAACTAAGACTCCAATGTGAAATAGCAAATCCCGATGGATAAACTCATTCAAGCTTTTGAGCGCGTTTGCAAAAGAAGATTCTAGCAACATTCTTCCTTTTCCTCTTTCTGCCTTCACGCTACAACTCATTCTCCACTGTAAATGCTGGATGAGACCAAAAGGTAGTAAGCAAGTTATCCCTATCCATTCCGCTTTGTTAGTTTGTGATATCACCTTGTTTACTGCGTTGACCATTCTCCATCCATTGACCCGAGGCGAAGAAAGTGGTTATACGAGTAAGGAACAAATGAAAAGTTATGTTCTCCATGGATGAAACCTCATGGAAGCTAAGAGAAAAGGAGCAACGGCATGAGGTTTAGAACTATTGCAATTCTCGTCATTCGATAAAAGAGACCGAGAACCTAAAGGGCTTGCATGTTAAAAAAAAACTAAAGTGTTCTTTGCATAGGTGTTTGAGAGCATGAAGAGACTCTCATGATGGGTTTGGACACACTTTGCATACATGTTTTTAAGGCATCTCAAGCCATGAAAGGGTCTTTCTTAAGGATCTTAGCTTAGAAGCGGGTCCAAGAACCATGCCATCCCCAGCCAACCACTATACATAAAGAGTCCAAAATGAGAGTTGGAGTCCTTGGAATGGAAAAAAATGAGGCTTTAGATGCTTCTGAGATAAAAAAAATAGAAGACTCGCCCAGCCCTTTATCTCAATCTCAACAGAAGGTAAGAGGAAGGACACAGATAAAAAAGAGGAAAAAGGCTGAAATAGCTAATTGAAGGGTCCCCTGGCAAAAGCAAAAATGAAAGTGCTATCGTGGAACATTATAAGCATGGGTTGTCAGAAGAAAAAATAAATGTTTTGCTTATCAAGGCAAGGCTAATATATTTAAGTTAGAATATAACTAAAATATATTTGAGAGAAAGAGAAAACCATATATTTTCAAGAAATGGGAGCAGACTCAATATTTCAAAAAAAAAAAGTTTGTTTATTTTCCAATCAGTGTCTAGGAAGCATTGCTAACACATATGTATTCACTGTGATCTCTGAGAGTATCTGCCCAGTGGTGGCACTCTTTTTGACACACAAATCCTCATAAAGACAAGCAATTGTATTCAACATCCATGATTATACTATAATCAGGCTCAGAAGCCAATTCCTTCTAGATTTTACCTTGACCTCCTCAAAGAAAAACTCTACTTGTTGCAATGGGTGACTTCGACTTCATCAAGGAATAAAGAGATACAAAGGGGTGGCAAAACAAGAAACACATCACTCTGATAGAGGATTTAAAAACAATGCTAGCAACCTTCAATCCAGAAGAGATAAATCTAGTGCTTTCTTTGCATGGACAAAAAAGGAAAGGACAGGTGGAGTGTATTGATTGAATGCTAGTTGGTGAAATATTATTTTCCCAAACCATGCAATCATAAAATACTCCCAAACAAAAGAGCTATCAGACTATAAACCTATTGAAGTCTAATGTTAATGCTAAAATTTGGTCAAATTTCATTCATATTAAAACAAGATTGGTTCAAAGATCCCATCAAGGGATCATAAATCAATCAAGTCTAGCGGAAAGATTGAATAGAAAATTTTAAAAACTAAAACAACGGGCGGAAAGATCTGAGAAACAAAAAAGATCGAACCCCGGCTCTTCCAAGCAAACAAATGGCTTTGGTTAGTTGGCCGAACTTATTAAAACGGCCTTTACGGCCATGCCTATAGAGTTTCAATCAACTAAATTTCGAAAAAAGTAAAAAATATATATATATATATTTTTCATAACATAAGATAAGGAATTGATTGTAGGCAGTGAAGGCTTATTTAGTAGACAGCGAGCTCCGCTTGAACAGAAAGATTTCAGGTTTGGGACCGTAAAGAGGCTTAGATATTTTTGCATGGTCGATTAGTGAGCATCGCATCTTGGTCAATCAATCGATCCGTTGATCCATCATTCTCTATTGTGCATGATCACTCACAGCAGCAATCCTTTCTTGTTGAAGGAAATCCTACGTAATGCTAATGCATGAACCCTCTTGGCCCCTTAGATGAGTAAGCTCCGTAAGCTAGCTCTTCGTTGGTTGGCCTCCCTACTTAAGAAAGAATAAGAATAGTAGGAAGAGCTTTCATGTAATGTCCTGGCAACTCTTTTTTGTTTTTTGATTTGATTCAGGGCGCCCCTTCACCTCGTAAACTTGGTAGCATGCTTCACTCCTCACTTTTGTTCAATTATAAAAATAAAAAATAAAAAAAAATAACCACTTTGATGGAGATTTGTAGCATCATTCAAGTAAATACAGATTGAGATCATAGAAACATGAGCTTGTAATATAACTATACCTAATTCCAGACTGGTTAATGCAAGAACTATAAATAAAGGACCATGATCCTCTATAAAATATAAAAGATCATTCATACATAGCATAGTCCAAGCGTACCCACTTAAAATCTTTACTGAACTATGACTGGCCATCATATTAGCAAATAAACGTATTCCTAAGCTTAATGCGTGAAAACAATGAGGGATTAGCTCAAGGAGTACTGAAAAGGGTGCTAACAGTAGTGGGACTCCTGCGGGTAATGAGAAGCTTAAAAAATGAAGCCCTTTTTTTTTTTTTTTTTTTTTTTTTTGAAATCCTACTATAATAATGCCAATACAAATAGAAAATGAGAGACCCAAAGTAATGAGAAAATGACTTGTAACTGTGAAGCTATAAGGTATCATACCCTAGGGATTATGAAATAAGACCGAGATGCGAGGGAAAAGCTTTTGTTTAACATTTCCGGAAAGACCACCTATTTGTTCGCTTACCGAGTTCGGCATGAAATCATAAATAAGCTCTACCAAGGATTGTTAAACATTTGGTACTGAGTTTCCTCCTCCGTTTTTAGTAACAAAATGAACCAGAAGTAAGACCAAACTTAGAGTTAGCAACATAAACAAAGATGGATTTGTGAATGAGAAAGACAAGTTTCCTATATTCATAGGAATCAATGGGAGAATGGCAAATTGCTTAAGTGGGTTGTTAGGCGTAATCATAAGAAAAAATTTTCATTTCATCCCCGCTTCTTGCTCTAAAAATGAAGAAAGACTTGTCGAAAATTGCTGGTTGGCTTAGTCCAACCACGAAAGATATGGAAGTTGTTAGGCATTGCTTTTCTATTTCTATACGAGATTTTAAAATTTTAGTGCCCTTGGAGGTCAACTCGGTAATTAATCATGTGTGTGTTTTTATTTCTCTACTACAGATAGAAGTTAGTCTTTGCCATTGAGTTTGGAACCTAGGAAAGCTTTGTCCCCCTTTCCGATCGAATTTTTAGCAAAAACCGTACTAGCAGCTCCGTTTGTGCAATGACTTGACTTATCTTTTTAAATTGATAGTTGGAGGGTCGGATTCACTGCACACCCTATTCTTCTTCACGTCGCAATTCTTCCTACTAATAGGGAATTATTTGATGCATCCCCACTTGTTTGCTTTTTTTGGCTTATTAGAATAAGGATTGCCTTCTTTTGGATTCAATAACGACTGGAAACCTTTTCTTATATGGGCTTGACTAAAATAAAAGGACTAATACCGTACTCACCGACCGAAAGAACAATGATGAAAAGCCACTAGAACATTGAAGCTTTCAAGCTGAAGGAATGAAAGATTGAAGCGCAAAAAGGGGGGGGGGGGGAGCTTAATCTTAAGATAAGGAATAAAAAGAAATGCATAAGTGATCTTATATTTTGAGTTGTCGATGAACTGATGAAAAAGATTTTCAAAAATTATACTTATTGGTGCAAATTTTTGTAAAGAACAAATAATATCTGGTAAGATAAGTGTACTTGGCTTCTTGCTTTGTACCAAATAAACTAGAACTCTATCTATTCCATTTGCTGTCAAGAGGCATTATTCTTTTCCTTTCTTTTCATTTTCCTAATAAATTATAAAAAAATATTTTACATTAGTAATTCAAGGGTTAATAAAAAAACAAATCACATATAACGCACATGCTAAAAAAAAACTAATCAGTAAAAAAAAGCACAAAATAAAAAAAAATAAAAATACCACAAAAATTTGAATATATAATATACTTCTTTTTGTATATTAAATTTTTTAAAAGTAAAAAAGAATGGTTAAAATTTAAATTTTTAATTTCTTATTTTTTAAGTAGACTTTTGACTGCTGAATTACTTATGTATTGGTTTTTTATATATTTTATTATTAGTTTTAATTATCAATTATGTATGTTTTTTTTATTGATATAATTAATCCTTTTTAATTAAAGATATTTTTATATAGCATTCCAATAAAAATCATATAATAATTTTAAAATTAAAAAGTAAATAATTTTATAGTAAAAAAATGAAAAAAAAATAATTTCTCATATATAAAATAATAACCTTACTAGCACTAGGAATATAAATGAGTCAAGCTACTTGTAAACTATTATAGCTCGATTCGTAAAATATTAGAATTTGACCTGATTTTAATTGAGTCAAGCTTGAGTTCGAGTAGTTTGAATAACAAGTTAAGTTGAGTTGAATTCGAGTATTATAATAATCGACTCGAGTGGTTTGAGAGCCTAATTAAATATTAAGATTTTATATAATTTTAAATATATTTTATATTTTATATTTTATTAATTTGAGCTAAAGCTTTTTTGAGTTTCATTTTCATATTAATAAATAAATAAATAATTTTTTTAATGATAATTATATCTAATCGAATCGAGTTTAAATATTTTAAATATTTATTTGAATCGAGCTCGAATTTTAAAATAAAAATTCGATCAAGCTCGAATTTAATTTTAAGTCTTAAATTTTTTAATCCAAACGAGTTTCAACTCAACACTATTTTTACTCCACTCTATTCAATTGCTCCCTTAAGCACCTCTTCAATTTTTGAAAAGTAAAAAAAAAAAAAAAAAAAAAAAAAAAAAAAGGGTTCACTGAATTTGATCATCTTCAGAGATGTGATTGTGACCCCACCAAACTAGCATCAAATGGTTAATAAAAAGATAAAGGCAAAATAAAGAAACAAATAAAAAGGAAAAAGGAAAAGAAACTAAAAGCAGCCCAACACACCTGGGCCGAATGTGGGACCCAAGATAAGAAACTTCTTAAAGGAAGAGCCCATAGTCTCAGAGAGCAGCCCCTGACTATTGCATTATTTTACTACTATTTTTTGGCAGAATCGATATTATTAAATATTATATCTAATCATGAAAGAAAAGCCGAGAAGAAGGATCATATCTTTTTTGTACACGAAAAATTGAAAATAAAAAAAAGATATGATACGATAAATTCATATATGCAGTATAATTTCTCATTCCACTATCTTTTGTAGGGCCTTGCTGGCTTGCTTTGGGACTTGGATGCCCATTTGTTTACGGTAAGTAGTTATTCCATAAAACATATTGAAAAAAATTAACGACCAAAAATAAAATTAATTCTTGCCTTGACTCTAAAGATAGTAAAGTAAAGTTTTACAGTTCAAAAAAAAAAAAAAAAAAAAAAAGAGTAAAGTTTTATGAACTTTAACTCACCTATATTGTATGTTTTTATTTAAATATATCTCATATAAAATTAGAAATATTTTTTTTTTTTATTGTGAATCGTATAGTTATGTGTATTAGTATAAATTTTTTAATTAAATTAAATTATAAAATAAAATAAATATGAATATACAATAATTAATTCACACTATATATATATATTGCAAGCCAATATAAAAAAGAATGAAAAATTAATTAAATAAAAATATATAGGATTTTAAAGGATATGAACCACTTAGTTTTTTCCTTTTTTTTCTAATTTTTTTTTTAAATTAAAGGAAGAATCGAATATAAACATGTTGCCTATACACATGCATTTATAATTCGGCTACACCTAACCTAAGTGTACATTAGCTTATTGTTATCTCCAAGGTTAAATTTTTATCTTTTTCATTATTTTTAAATTTATGTAAAAAAATATTTTTCATTTTATCAACAAAATTTTTTTGGCAGACTTTCTCGAAAAATAATATTTTAAAAAAACTCGATGGGTGTCCTTCAAATTTTTGTTTTTTTTTTCTTCTTCCTTTTGTCATCAGCATCAAAAACAAAACATGGGAATAAAATGAGATGATTTCTTAAGATATTTTTGAGGACATGAACATGCAAAGCTAACATGGTATGCATAAGTTTGTCGTGTCATATTAAATATAATACATGTTGCAATCCAACTAGGAGAATTCTTATTTTTTTATAATATAAAATAAAATTATTCGTTAATTATTTTTTTATATATTAAAAAGATTCAATGGATCAAAATAACATTATATGCTACATAATAGTGGGTAACATTTCCCTTAAACATCTCTCACGAACCTGAGATTTTTCACTCTTCACATTGTTAAAGAAAATTAGAAAATCAATCAGACCACACCTAATTGATATTTATTAATTAGTTGAGTTCTCATTTTACTTAAATTTTAATTCATTTATATTTTCTTAAAATACTATCTTCCTATAATTTTTAATATTAATAAAAATAAATTATTTGAGTAAAATTTATAATACAAAGGAACCAACTTAAAAAATAATAAAAAAATATTATATATATTAATTTGTATAAATTTTAATTGAAATCAATAGAAATACAATAATGTAAACAAATTATTAGATGATTTTATATAAGTTTGATTTTTGAGAAAGTTACTTAACACATAACAAATAATTTTCTAAATAAATATTGAGTTCAACTTTTATTATATACATGTAGATTTAGGTTGTGTAAATCATAATTTATTTTTATGTAAATTTTAAATTTTTTATACAATATTGATTAACTTAATTAGTGTAAGTTAATTATATATTTGTCAAAAATATTAACACGATAGATGACAAATTTTAAATTTTAAATGATCAAATAATTATGTATATATATATTAAAAAAAACAAAATTTAATTATCATCTGTTTTTAGATTCAACCATAAAATATAGCTTATGTTTTTAAATTCTATAAATTACCTCCAAGAAAATATAAAAATGATAAATTAAAATTCATTTAAATATAATTATTACAAAATCTAAATTTCTAAACACGGGTTAAACTTTTCTATGGTTGATTTCAATGTATTAATTTTCATTATATTTAAATATTGTTTGCACTAAAAATAATTAACCTAATAGATTAATTAATTCAGTACTCAAATCTTTAAATTATTTTAATTAGGGTTCTTGTTTTAGTATTGTCAACCCACTGGATTTTAGTTATACTTTTGGTACTTTTATATATTAAATGAACAATGAAAAGGTAACCTAGATCTATTGTATATAGGTGTCAGAGCCATCAACATCAATTTAGGGATTTGTGCAAAGGAAAGTAACCTAAAATTACTATATTTAGGCATCCAGCACCGTCAATTGTCACTTCAGATGATCTAATATATAGGCCTAAAACCATAAATCAAAAGTTGAATATGTAGGCAGTAGCTGTCAATTTAAGATAATGGCCACACAAAACAATTTTGAGAGAATTTGGTTTTGTATTGAATTGAGTAAGAAAACTGTACAATGAGTTTACAAGGCTATTTATAGAGGATTTATTAATTATTTGTGCATGGAAAGCTGAGCATGAATCCAAGCTTTGTGGTAATTCCCTCTAGCGAAGTTAAAACTATGCCTGCCCCAGTCGAACTTGTAGTTCTCGACCCCATCAAACCACATCTTCTAAGAGTCACCAAATACACAATTAATGGACTCTTCCATAGGTTCTTCTTTAATCAGGTGGTGAGCTAGGAAATCTGCTAAAGTTTGTCCTTTTATGGCTTTTTAGGGTACATACTAAAGTGCGAATTCGGATAATGCCACAACCCACTTGCCCAATTTGTTTCTCAAAAATGGTCAAGGCAATATTTACATGATAACATCGATCCTACTTACCACTAAGATAACCACCAGCAGCATATAATACCTTAACTTTGTGCATAAGAAATACAGTGCCAGGCATAGCTTCTCGACCGATGTATACTTCACCTCATGTGGATTTAGACTTCTGCTAAGATAATAGATTGCCCGTTCAAAGCCCTCTTGATCCTGGGTGAGTATACTTCCAATAGAGTCCTCTAAAGCCGAAATATAGAGGATCAATGGTTAATTCGACCTAGGTGGAGTCATTACAGGAGGTTTGGTTAGGTAAACTTTAATATCGTCAAACACTGTTTAGTGTTCTTTGGTCCATTTGAACTCGACATCATTCTTAATCTTTAAAAGTCTGCGCCATGACCAAAGCTTCCTAACCATGTTGGCAATAAATCTTCTCAAAAAGTTAATTTGCCCGATCAATCTTTGCAGTTCCTTTTTGGCTCAGGGGTGGTTCGGCTTTAATTATAGCTTTTGTCTTATTTTTGTCAACTTCTACCCCTCTTTGATGCACTAAAAACCCAAGAAAGTTCCCCGCCGATACCCAAAGGCACACTTCAAAGGATTCATTTTCAACTTGTGCTCGCTCATTCTTTCGAAGGATTTACAGAGATCGGCAAGGTGTTGCTCTTCTTGCTGAGACCGAACCACTACATCATCAATATAAACTTCCATGAACTTTCCAATCATGTCATGAAAGATCGCGTTCATAGCCCTTTAAAACATGGCCTCATCATTTTTCAGACCGAATGACATTACTACCCATTTATATGCTCTAATTGATCCTGAGCACCTGAACACCGTTTTGCTAACATCCTCTTCGATGATCTTGATTTGATTATACCCCGAGTGTCAGTCCATGAAGCTAAGGATAAGATTGCATGTTGTCGAATCAATCATCATATATGAGATCAACATAGGGTATTCGTTTTTTAGGGTGGCCATGTTAAGATTCCTAAAGTATACGCATATCCTCAGCTTACCATTTTTCTTCATGACTGGGACAATATTATAGAGCCATTCGATATAAGTGGTCGTTCTAATGAACCCAGCATCCAAAAGTCTTTTAATTTCTTCCCAAACTAGTTCTTCGACTTCCTTAGACATCTTCCACGTTGGTTACTTGAATGGCCTGAATCTTGGCTTAATTGGTAACCGATGCTCCATAAAATTTCAGTCAAGTTCTGGCATTTTGTCTTAGTTCTACTCGAAGCAGTCCTTGAATTCCTTTAGTAAGGCTATCAATTTGGCCTCAAACTCGGCATTCAGCTTTAACACTGATGCATGTAGGCTAAGGATCCCCTTCGGTACCAAAATTGATTTCCTTCAAAGGGCCCTGCACTTTGGTGGGTTCATCCTGAAGCTTTTGGGATGCCATCTTTAAATCTTTGAGGTTTAGCTAGCCAGACGAATCTTAATCTTGATCTTCATATATGCATTTGGCCACCGCAATGCCTCGCTCTCTGAAAACAGCTACAGTCTTCCTCAAACATTCTCTATGACATTGTGACTTGATCATTGAATCAGTTAGAGGAAGATGCTCGGCTATTAAGATGAACTGAGGTAGACCGAAATACTTCATCGGCCAAAATTCTTGATTCATCCCAAGAACTTATCTCATGCTGCTTCTTTTTATACTTCCCATCCTTTGAGATCACCACCTCAATAACCCGAGTTTGAGGTTCATAAAGTGATGCATCTGTCATGTGAATCTCCTCCTTGAAAGGGTTCTTGTCAGCATGTACGATCTCTATATACTCCTTTCTAAATAAGATCAGAGTTTGATGCATTATAGCCCAAGATGCACCAAGAAGGGGGGTTGAATTGGTGGGTAATTAAAAATTAAAAAAGAAATGAATGAGAAATAAGGGAAGCAAAGAAAGAACACAAAGAATTTATAGTGGTTCGGATTATAACCAATCCTATATCCACTCCCCAACCTCAATTGGGTATTTTACTATCTATGGAGTTTTACCAAGTTCACTCCCAACTTAGTATTTTAAGCTTACACCAAACTTTACAAGTGTTTTCAAGGCTCACACTATAAACCTCACAAGTGTTTTCACTAAGGTTAACACTCAAACCAACAAGAGTTTTACAAAGGATCACTCTCCAACCTACCAAGTGTTTAATGGCTACCACTAAACCCTTTTGAGCAATGAATGCTCTTACAACAAACACACTAAGTGTTAAATGAAAATTGAAAGATTGAGGAAAAAATTGCAAGAGTTTTGTAGCTTAAAAGGTTGTTGAATTTTCCTAAGGCTCTTAATGAGGGGTATTTATAGTTTCCCTCCATAAAAGAGCTGTTACAAAAGGTATAGAGTAAATCTTCCTATAACAGCTACAAAATCAGCATTAAATGCTCCGTCAGACCAATTTCGTAATCGCACAAAAATATTGCGCTCGCTATAATTCTTTAGCGGTCGCGATATCCATATCTGCCCAACGGCTAGTGACACGTGGCACCTTTCCATTTAATGTTGAAGTTACCATTGTAAATCCTTCTTAGTATATGAATGTCGCATTCGCGACAAGCTTGTTGCGGTCGCGATATTTATATCGCGTTCTGTATTACAGGCGCAATGGTGGATGCGAACCTTTCTGCCTAAATTGTGTATTTTGGGTTTTAGCAAGGTTGCGATCGCTATGAGGTTGTTGCAGGCGCGATTTGCATATTGCGGGAGCAATGATCAGGTTGCGGGCGCTATTTATGGGTCATGATAAATACTTAAAAAAATTTCTAAGTTCTTCAATAGAAGGTTCTTTATAGTTATTTTATCTATCATAACAAACTCAAATGAACTATTAGAACTTCTCAATTTAATTGTCAAGATCAAAATAGAGATTGATTAAATTGAAAACTCAATTTAGGTCAACAATCTCCCTTTTTTTTATTTTGATAATTAAATTGAATTTTGAGATAAAATAACATTAAGTAAAAGAAATATAATGCTCCCCCTTAATTGATGATCTCCCTCTTAATAGATGAGTATTTAATTTTTAAGGGGTAATGAAGTATAATCTTAATAACATGAATATTAAAATTCAATTTCATTTATCTTCTCCCCCTTTGGCAAGATCAAAAAGAGAAAATAAAGAATATAGGAAAATAAAAGAAAATAAATTAAATTAAAAGAAAGAACTAAGGGGCTTCTTCTTATTCTTGATCTTCTTCAACATCACTAAATTCATACTCTCTTAGGTCACAAGGAGGAATGTCAAGTTTGCTTTGCATTACAATAATGTCCCTATGCATATGATCAAGAAGGGTCATCCTCTTGAGAATCTTACGAAGAAGATTATTTGTTGTGGAAGAAGGAGGAGGGCTAGAAGATATTTGAGTTCCTTGTCCCCTTGATGGAGCTTCCTTAACTTGAGAAGGACCACCACTAGGAATGATGGCTCTTGATCTTTTCTTTGATTTCTCAAGAACTCCAATCTCTCCAAAGATATACTCATAAGCATCATTCTTCTCTTTAATGCATTTGGAATGGAGCATGTATCCTATGTCCAACATGTTTGAGGTAGATGATAGAATAGTTTTGAGAATGGCTTTGTTGGGCAAAATGAGAGCACCAACATGATTTGCTATTCTTGAGATGTGGGAGGAGAGAAGGATAACTCCTTTTGGAGTTTTGGCAAGATGAACAAATTGGTCTATAAGGAATCTAGCACTTTGAATAGGTTTGGATTTGATGAGGCCAAAAAGGAAGAAAATGTCCTTTTGGGTAGCCTTTTCATTGTCATCACCTCTTGCATTGATGGAGTAGGTGACAATGCGATGAAGTACCCAAAAGTG
>CATKHJ010704536.1:0-13949 GCA_949750685.1 Vernicia montana | reverse complement strand
AACTATCAGATTCATTTAGATTCATCATATATCACATGCAAATTCATTATCTTTTATACTGTCAGATTCATGATTTAATTATTCTATAATTTAATTTCATTCATTTCTCATATTTAAAATTTTCATTATTTAATATTTCACATATAATTATGAGATTCATTAGATTTAAAATTTAGATTCATCACATATAACTATCAGGTTCATTAAATATAAAGTTTAGGTTCATCATATATCACATGTAGATTCATTATCTTTTTTACTATCAAATTTATGATTTAATTATTCTATAATTTAATTTCATTCATTCCTCATATTTAAAATTTTCATTATTTAATATTTCATATATTATTATGAGATTCATTATATTTAGAGTTTAGGTTCATCACATATAACTATCAGGTTCATTAGATATAAAATTTAGATTCATCATATATTACATGCAGATTCATTATATTTTATACTGTCACATATAACTATCAGGTTCATTAGATATAAAGTTTAGATTTATCATATATCACATGCAGATTCATTATTTTTTACTGTCAGATTCATGATTATAAATCAATACTAAATTATCTATTTTATTTTTTTTATTAATCAACAATTAGTTCTGTTATCTCGATCAAATATAATTCAAAGTAAGGGAATTGATTAAAAGATAATTTCCAATAATATCATATTGGACTGATCAATAAGTGAGAGACAAATACAAAAAAGAACTTAAAGCATAAAATCTAGACAAGTGAAAAGTAGCATAACATTTGCAAGACTTAACACTAATAGGAGAAGAAGAAGAAGAAAAAGAAGAACATGGGCAGAAGAGACTAAGGTTTGAGAAAATCAGTTGCGCGAAGAAGACGATAAACAGTAGATGAGCGCTTTTGATTTTTAAAATTTTATATTTTAATTAAAAAAAAAAAAAAGGTAGCATGATTTTTTAAGTTTAATGAAACGGTGAGTTTTGAACCCAGGTCCATGGTGCAAGGTGGACCTGGGTCCATGATATAAGAACTCAATAGATGGGTAGAAAAGTGGAGAGTTACCCTAATTGATCAGTAGCTAATCTAATTATCAAATAAAATAAAAATAAATTATGTAATTTTAAATTTTTGTTAAACCATACAGTAAAATTAATTGGAATTACAACATTTTTATATATAATTGAATTTATTTGAATTAAGGAAAAAAATTTAATTTTGATAAATATATAAATTGATTCAAAAATTCTCTGAACATCTAAATTAGACATGTTCATGGATCGGATCGGACTATGAATCTCAATTTATGAAGAAAATTACGGATCAGACATGTTGATTTTTTGAAAAATTTAATATTTTTCAAACTGTTTGGACATGAATATGTCTAATATAGATAATAGAAAAGTATGTATTATATCTAAAATCAAGAATTCTGTGCAATGAAGTGATTGAACAGTCAACATTATAGTTATATATCAAAACCCTAAATTGAAGCTTAGATGCTGACTTAATACTTAATAGTCCAAACTGCAGAGATATAATTATGGAAAAACAACTTTGCATCTTTGCAATAGTCAGAGAGATTTTCCAATTCTCGAGAAATTAATGTAAATTAAGAATTTATTTGTAGACAGAAAGGAAAGATTACAACCCATTCCCAAAAGATAATCAAAAAACAGACAGAAGCAAGTCAAATACCTATTCCATATAAGGCTATGAGATAGCTAATTAAACCAAAACTAATATATATAATTATATATGTCTATGCTTTAATTAATAATAGTTGAATCTCTTTAGCTGCAATGTTTGACATCAAAGAATAATCTAGATATCATTAAACTAAATTATTAGTTAATTTTTTTATTTGCAAGTTAATTCAATTAGCTTAAGCATATAAACTTAACATTAGGGTTGAATCATTTGATAATTGAATTTGAGTTTACTTTTTTTTATTCTATTGATTAGAATTCAACTTACAGGGTCAAATCATAAATGTAAAAATAATTTCATAATCATGGTACGGATAATTTATTTTTAATTGGATCAAAAAAATAAACTTAATATGATACTTGAAAACTAATCCGTAATACTACTTTACTGCTAAATAAATAAAAATTATATAGGTTAAGCACATACAAATTAATTAGAGTGGAAATTTTTTACTTTATATAGAAAAGGAATATCAGAAAGTTAAAATTTTTGACTTTCTATATTGATATTAAATTATATTAGGCTTCTGATCTAGAAATTCATTAATTTTTATTGTTAATAAGAACATGCAATATCTTACAATTTGGATGTGGACTTGTAACTAACCAATCCTCAAAGTGAGAAACAACCATAAATTGATAGAGCAAAACCTTCCAAAAAGCAAATAAGAAATGAAGATGAAGATCTAGAGATGATGAAGTTGAAGTAACATATAGAAGTTATTTATCCCAAAGAAAGGAGACCATTAGCATTTTTGTAACTTTTGTAATGGTACATGTAAATAAGGTGGGTCCAAGTTACCCTAAAAAAAATAAAGTAAGGCTGGTTAGATTGGATATATTTGGCCTTTGCTTTATCACACGAGAAAAGACAGATTGAAAATATTCCTCCATGCAAGACACAATAATAATAATAATAATAAAACTTTAGGATAAAGGTATATATATTTGCTTTTGACAAGTAATAATAATAATAATAATAATACTATATGTTCATTAAATAGCTCCAATAATAATTGAGTCTATTGATCTCCACATACATTTCATTTTAAATTTTAAATTTATAGTTAATATTTAAAAAATAATTTTAAAATATAAATTAAAACTTATTTAGTTCAACAATTACAATTAATTATTAACTGTTGATAGTTAAAAATTTTAATTTTAAAATGATGATTAATTAAATACTTCAAATTAATTATTGAAAATTTGAACATTGCTGATCTAAATTTATCGAGAAATACATTATCATACTTATTAAACTTATTAACCAATAATTTTTTAATTTAATAATATTAAATTTATCTTAAAGACTACGAGATTTTGAGTTCAAGTCGAAGCTAAATTTATTAAAATTAATAATTTTAATCTCTTATGATAAATTAATTTGAAAATAATTTTAGAAATAATAATAAAAAAAAAAGTGGTCACAAACACAGTTGTTGATGAAAATGAAAGCAATTAGTAAATGTCACAAAAGGGGCAAAGGGAAGACATAAGCAGTGAAACACGGACCTTCCCTAAAGCTATTTTAAGGGTTTTGGGAATCACGAAAGTTGATTTCATAAAATAAAAAATCTCTCTCTCTTCTTCTCTGTGCCTTCTGCAAGTTTTTTCCATTGTTGTATTACTGTACAGAATACACGTGGGCCCCTTTTCAAAAGCTTATATTATATTTCTTATATTTATGCGTACACTTTGGTCCCACACTAATTATTTAACCTAACCCAATTTCCCTCTTATTTAATTAATATTCTTATTAATTATTATAAAATTTCAAAATATTTATACTGTTTGGGCAGAATCAGCGGAGACTTTCATTCTCCAATATATTCCTTGACAAGTATATTGTTATGTATGTTAGTAATAATTATTTGCTTTTGAAAAACCAACAAACTCATTCAACTTTTCCCTCAAATCTCTAATGCATAATTTTTATATTTAACTTTCTTATTGAATAATATTATTTAATTAATTAATTCTTGGATCATGCATGTTTTATATATATATGGTTGTGTATTTTTTTCATGTATTTTTTAATTTTAATCCACATAATTAATTTATATATATATATATATATATATATATATATATATATATATATATATATATATATACTTGATTTGAATTTCATTTGCTGGATTAAAAGAGAAATGAGTTGTAGTTGAGATTTAACTTTTTAATTTTTTTTTTTTACATTGAAAATTCATTAGAGCTTAGAGGGAAAAGAAATTGTTAGGGTTGGAACATTGATCTCATGCACTACCCATGCACTACCAAATAAGTATTTGAACACTAAGTTATTAACTTTTTATATTATGAAATATTACCCCTTAATTATTGAATTATATTGTTGTTTCAAAAAATATATATAATGTTAACTTATATGCGGTATAGTTTTTTTTTCTTGCGGGGGTAGAGTTTGGTCCATTGAGATTTCAGGGTGTGTATGTGGATTATATAGATTAGCACGCCTTTATAAAATTACTATAATTTTGTGAATGAATGTGTCATGTCTCTAATTTATATGTGTGCGTTTATATTATTGTTTGAGAAAAATTATCGAATTATTATTGACACTAGAAATTAATTTGTATTTTATAAATACAGTTGACTTAATTTAGTGGTAAAGTGAGATTAAAGACATGAGAGTTAAAATGTAGGTATTATTATGTAGAGTTTGACTATAGTGTTATGTAATGAATGTTTATATTTTTGAATTTAGGAAAGTGTGTTTAATTTAATTATTATTAGTGTTAATAAAGATATTTTTACAATCACAATTAATGTGTCATGTGGTGACATCTATATCTCCACATGGCTTCCGGGAATCTAGCTATCATGAAGCTTAATATCAAATTGTTACCTTATTAGAAGGAAAAATAAAAATAATTAATTAATTTAAAAAATAAAACCCCAAAAAAAGAACAAAATCAAAAAACATAAAGAGGACTGAGTCCTTTACCTATCAGCATTCAACTCTTTTTATTTTTAATTTTTTCTTTCTTTCACATTCATTTCTTGCAACTCCCTTATCTTTTTTTTTTAAAATTTTAATTTTAATTTTCTGAACAAAAAGATGATATCTCAAGACTCAAGAGGATATTTTTATATCTTTCTTTTGACTCCCAAAACACTATCATTACGTCAATTATTGCTTTACAGTTCAAAGTAAAACACAGTGGGGAACACGTGGCAGGCAGGCATTAGGCAATTCTCTTTTCTCTTACATACCTACTGTCACCCCAGCATTGAAGTGCTCTTTTGCTTGCTTTAATTCTATTTTCGTACCCTTTTCTTTCTATTTCTTGTGTTTTGTTGTGTTTCTTAATTCCTCTCTCTTTAAAGTTTTTACTCTCTTTTTTCCAACATATTTATATATGCTAGCAATAATTTTAAAATTAATTATATAATACCAAAATTTCTCTCTATATCATAGTATCGAATATAAAAAATTTTACTATAATTTAAAAAAAAATATATCACGTCTAATTATCTTATATTTTAAAAAAGTCTCAAGAATTAGATTAAAACTATTTTAAGAAATCATTTTTTAAAATTCAACACCAAAACACTATGAATCTTTGTCTTTCCATTCTTTCAGATTGGAAGGAAATGTACTTAATCTAATTAGGCTTAATAATTATTAACCTTATTTTAAGGGATTGTTTTTTCATGCCAACAATAAATTAGTAATAAAGTGATCAAGAGTAATATGAATTTAAATTTTACATACTATTACCATAGTTGATGGTATAGGCATTTATATTTTATGATTTCATCAATAATGCACATTTCTTGAGCTGTAACTTCAAAATAAGTACAATTTAGATCCATTCAAATTTACAGTTTATTTATATTTTGTTGGTTCTATATGCACTACAAAATTTTATTCTTTATTTTTTTTTTAAATAAAAAGGTTTACATACGGTTAAATTTAAAGTTAATAACAATAATATCATATGATGTATAAAATTCTTATGAACAAATATATTTACTTACGCTAGCCAGTATAAACATTTTTTTTTTAAAGTATGAAAAAGTGTCATGTGGTTTAGACGTTTTATTTTTAAAAATCTGTGAATTTTTTTTTAACAAAATAGGTCATGTGATATTCTCTGTTAGCTCTATATAAACAAACTTTTTTTATTTTATTTTATTTTTTTTTGTGTAGCGGTAGTATAAACATTTAATAGCACTATATCAATATACTGTAGTTTAATTGAGGCCGTATTTTTAATTAAGAGTGCGAGATAGCCTACAAGTTTTTATTTTTTTATTTTTTATTTTTGTAAAAAATAACAAAAAATGAGTAAATAGGACTAATTGTTGTTTGGTGATAAGGTATTTTGAGTGTTTTGTGCGAGACAGAAGGGACAGTACTTTGATGTAAATAGAGGAACAATAAAAGAAGAAGTTCATTGATTGCAGAAAAGAAGAGTTTATGCATTTCTAGAGAAACATAGCCATCAAAGCTGCCTAATGTTAACTTGAGACACTAACTAGTGTGAGATAAATGGTTTGTGGGTAAACAGCCTTATCACCACTCTTTACCATGTGACATTCTTTTCTTTTGACTTTAATTTGGACCACCATTTATATATATATAAATCAAACAAATATATTTTGACTCTTTTTTTTTTTTTTTTTTTTTAGTATTGGAAGGAATTATTATTTATGAAATTTCAACCTAACATATATTTGTTCTTAAAATAATTGGAAAAATCTATTATGGGGTAATTTTATTGTGTTTTTTTTATATAAAAAGTTTCGTTTTTATTTCTTATCAATTTTATTTTGCTATAAAAAAGTTCTCAACGTGAACTAAATAAATATTTAAGGCGTCAATACGAAGAAATAAAAATTTAAAATAAGCTCAATAAACAAAAGCACAATAAATTTAAAAGTCCTAGTCGGCTATCTTATTTTCCATAATAATACATACCTAACTTAATTGAATAATATTACAAAAATTGATTTTTTTTTTTTTTTTAGCATTAAGGAGGAGGATTTAACAATGGTGAGATTCGAACGTCTACTTTTAAAGTAGTCTTATCTTACCATTAGGATAAGATAACAATTACAAAAATTTATTTGTTTATTTCTAAGAAAGTAACAATTTTTTTTTTCTATAGATGGTTTAAATAATCTCTTTACAAAAATGCAAAGGAAAGGTTGTGTATTAATATATATTGTGCCCATCCTCCCTTCACTCCCACACAAGTCCAGAAGCACTATGTGTACAGATTGAGTCTTTTCAAACGTGTTTATTTTATGAAAAATTTGAGTAATTTTTCAGAATAATTTTCTAAGAAAACTGAAAAATATAATTTTGTGTTAAAATGCCATATTTTTCCAAATGGAAAACTAGAAAATTAATTTTTTGATTTTCAAAAATATAACTAATATTTGAAAAACATCTTTAATATGTTTTCTTTTGGTTTCCTTTATAGTAAATGACAAGTTTTCCAAATGGAAAACAGAGTGATTTCTTAAAACAGCGTCTTTTGGCTTGGTTTTCGAGCCTCAACTTCAATACTTTCTGTTCCCTTTTAATTTTGTTTATTTCTTTTACTTTTCTTTCTACCTGAGTCTTCAGCCACGTGGTTGTAAGTAAAGCTGTTCAAGGGTCGGACTATCCGCTCAAACCCGAAGGCTCACTCAAAAAATAGAAGGGTTTGAACAAGAAAATAAGGCTCGATATTCGAACATTAGAAAAATAAGAAGCGCATTTTTTAAACGAATCGAGCTTTGATTTTGTTGTTAAAAGTTCAAGTCTAACTCGACCGGGCTCAAATTATTTTATAATATAATATTTATATTTATTATTTTTAAATATTACATTTATATATAATAAAATTAAATATCTCAATACATAATTAATAATTTTGAATAAAAAATAATTTAACTAACACTACATGAGTATAATCTATAGATTATACTTTATTTTTAGTATAATCTATAATTTTTATTTTTATTTGAGGAAAAAATTAAATTTAGAAAGGCTTGTGCATGCCTTAGCCATATAAATAAAAAAATGTGTGAATTTTATTCACATGACCAAGCCTGAATAGTCGAGCCGGCTGAACTTATCAAGTTCACGCCCCTATTAGTCTAGACCTAGCCCGAACCCAGCCTAACCCATTTCGGCCATGTACAGTTCTAGTTGTAAATACAACCTCAATCCAAGCATTTGTCACCATGTGTATTATTATTATTATTATTATTATTATTATTATTATTATTATTATCATTTTGCTCTAGTAACTGAATTTTTCAATTTTTTTAACATTTTTATATTCATTTTAATTTTACTTTTACTTTTTAATCTTATTCACTACAATTTTTTTTTTAAATAATGTTTTTAATTTTTAGCCTTTTATATTTTTAAACAAAAATATCACGATTTTTATTAGTAATATGAATTAAATTTTTTTTTTGAAAAACCAGCAATGAAGGAAACTAATAACTTAATTATAATTATTTATATGTTATATTAGAAAATTTACAAAAGAAAAAAATTTGAATATGTTTTCTAAATTTTTTATTATATGATTATAGAAAATAATTATAATGTGAACATTTTTTCTAATTTTCAAAATTAGAAAATAATTTTTTACGTTTAGGAAATGAACATAATTTCCAAGTTTTTGCAGAAAATGAAAACAAGAATTTTCATAAAAAAAATAAAAAATTATTTTCTGCAAGTAAACATGCTTCCCTTTCTTTCATAAATATTATACATAATGAAAGTTTTCATTTAGAATTATACAAGGTTCTTAGTACAATTCTCCACCAAATAAAAAAAATACAAGAATTAAAAATATCACGGATTCGTAATCCTTAAAATTTGTAAATAATGAGATCAAAATATAGAGATTAAGTTTTACATAACACTGATCTCATGAGTTAATTAAATCTTTGAAATTATTAAATCCAACCTGAATTATATGTACTAAATGTAGTGTTATTTTTTAATATTGCGGCTTAATTAATCAATCTCGTATACTAAACAAACTGTTAGAGTTATACTAAATTGTAGCCAACTAAAAAAAAATTACATAAATATATATAAATGAGATATTTTTAATTAATATTTTTTTGTTAGGAGATATTATATATAAATGTAGATTACAAATGTCAGTCTAATATTGAGCAAGAAAAAAATATTACAACTCGTTATAAGCAGGAAACAAATTAAATTTCTCATATACAATTTTGGGGATCGAATCTAGGAACTCTTAGTCCCTGAGCCTCAATCCTTTAATATTAAAAATTATAAAAGTAGTTATCCATATATAATTTATATTATAATAGTTATTCATGTAGGTAACTCCATTTATTTTTGAGTACTTAAATTAAAAGAGCTAATTATTTTATAAATTGTTCATTTACAACTTAAAATATCTGAATTTCAAATTGGTCCGAATCAAATTAGACTATATTAAAAGTCTCAAACTCTAAACTGAATTGTCTTAAAAATTTAGTGTGATTCAATAACAATAATTCAAATTTTTAATACGGTTCTTATCTTTCATTTTTCCTTAAGATTGATGTTCAGTTTAGTCCTGAAAAATTTTCAATCTCATGGTTCAACTAATTAATCCTAATTTTCACCAATATAATAGAGGTTATATATGAGAAAAGACTATTTCTCATTCGATAGCTGATATAGTACTCACCATTCCAATAATTAGTATATTGTAACCTTATGAGATAATTATTATTTAATATGAAAGACCATAATTGAATAATCTATAATATAACTTAGTGAATTAGGTTCAATTATGATTTTTTCCAGTTAGTAGATAGGTCGAGAAAAACCTCTAGCTAATTAATTTTTAGGTTAGAGATTTGATTCGAATCTCTCTCTTTTTAGGTGAGTGGTTTTATTATCGGGCTAAATGTACTGTAGCGCGATTAACCTCTTTAAATAATAATAATAATAATAATAATAATAATAATAATAATAATAACAGCAGTGTTTGTTGTACCTTCATAGAATGGATATAATTAACATAAAAGAAAATTAAAAACCTAATTGATTGTCTCCAAAGTCGAAAAGACTTAATGAGAATGTCAATCAAAAGAGCCCACATACTCTCACATTACAAACAAAACTGTCACATATCTGGAAATGTTACTAAAAATTAAAGTTAGAAAAAAGATATTGCTACCCTTTAGGCCTTTACCATCCAATATTTGTATATATAAAGCACCTTTTTTTTTTTTTTTTTTTTTTAAATTTCCCCCTTTCTTTCTATTTTTTTTCTTGTACATTGCATGCAAATTGCAATATTAAGACCTCACAGGTACTTTTGCTTGGTACAATTGGCTAAGTACTGACCCTAATTAGTACATGGTAACTATTTAGCTAAAAAAAGAAGGTAAAAAGCAAAGAAGGAGAAAAGAAGAAGAAAAAGAAGAAGAATATATCAAGAATTATTGAAGCATAGAATACTTGAACTAATCTATCTATCATTCCCCTAATCTATTTTCCATCCTTCATTTGGTAAGCGTTTAAGATAGTAAAATCCACTATTGGGTATTCACCTATAAATAAATTTTAGCCTTCGATTTGAGTGATTCTTTGAACTTGATTGTGCTTTAAATATTGTGTGCTTTCATGTGAGGGTATTCAAAATTTGATTTTTTTTTTTGAATTATCCTTATAAATTTAAACTTTTAAATTTAATAATTTTTTTTATATGTTTAGTTAGAGATATTTTTGATTTGGCAAAAAAAATAAGTTAGAGATATTTTTGAATCAATTTTCACTCCTTTTAATATTAGATTTTTTTTTTCGAACAAGTCTAAAAGTATATTTCATGCACGCTCATCTATACATACAATAATTATTTCTTAAATATTAAGCTTAAAAAATCAAATCTTGATCAATATGATTACTAAACTAATCCTTCGAATTAATTGAGTAATTCTTTATTATAAAATTAAAATCTTAAAATCATCTAAAAATTGAGATGTAAAGTTATGTTTCGTAAGTACTGAATATAATAAAATTAGAAACAATTTAATGGAATTCAACAGTAATTTTACATATATATTTGATTGCAAAAATGAAATTTAAAGTAATGATTATTTTTTTTACAAGGAGGGAAGGAATACTCAAACTTCAAAAAAATTAAAAAAAAAATTAAAAAACTTTATTATTAGGCCTACAAATAGTGGTAGTGACATAAAGGTTGGTGCTAGGGGGTGGAGGAATAGTACTAAAATTAATTGTTAAAGCAAAGCAATCATCCTTCAATAAATATTTGTACGTAAAGGAAAATCTTTAATTATCATTAATTTTTAATTGGGCAAGTTACTATTTAGTCCTTCAAATTTAATCTAATTAACTAATTAATTCATCTTTTTAAAGAAATTAACTAATTAGTCCCTATATTTTAATTCCGTTATATGATTTGGTCCTTCCGTTCATTTTTTTACAATTTTTCCTTAAAAAAATTAAAAATAATAATAAAAAAAAAATATTGTTACTCCAAATACCCTTCTCTCTCCCTTATCTCTCTTTCCCTTCTTTCTTTCTTTCCCTTTGCCATTGATTTTGGCCTTCCACCACCATTGATATCTTTCCCTTCTCTCTCTTTGTGACTCAACTGCTCATAGACCCACACCTCCCACAACTCCAATTTTCTTCGATCAAAGCAAACCCAACAAATCTCAAATTTAATCCATTTTCTTTAACAATTAAAAATTAATTACCATATGTTGATGGTAGGCCTATTTCTTTGCTGGAGTTCTCTGGCCATCACCGAACCAACCAAACAAGCAAACGTGAAGGAGCTCACTGGTTCGCGCTCTGCATTTCCCAAGGATCCTACCATCACCGGAGCAACTAGAGCTGGTAGCTTTCTTTCGGCCATCGCCAGCTCCGTCGCTTCGTGCTCTGCAGATCGCGGGTTCTGCCGCTTCATGCTTTGCTTTGCTGATTTGGTCTCCATCCTTCGTGCTTTGCACCGCCGATTCGCGCTCTGCATTTCCCAAGGATCCTACCATCATCAGAGCAACCAGAGCTGGTAGCTTTCTTTCGGCCATTACGAGCTCCGTCGCTTCGTGCTCTGCAGATCGTGAGTTCTGCTGCTTCGTGCTCTGTTTTGCCGATTTGGTCTCCATCGTGCTTTGCTCCGCCGATTCGTGCTCTGGTGGTCAATGGAACGACCACTTCGTGCTTTGGTTTCCATTTGATTTGATTTCCATTTGAACGACTACTTCGTGCTTTGGTTTCCATTCTTAAATCATCTTCTAAGCAAGATGATTTAAGAATAAATTGTCATTTTCCATTATTGAATTTATGCCTTTTTTTTTTTTCCAGATCTCTAGCTTGAATTGTATCTATTGATCTCAACCCATTTTCGATTGGTGTTAAATTTCTTGAGTCTTGAAAGTTGGTTTTCTAGTTTGTTTGGTTAATTAATATTTGATGGAGTTGAATAGTTAATTAATTAACTAGCTGGTGTTAATTAATTTGTTATTAGATTAAATGAAAAATTTAAGGGTAAATAAGGGGTATTTTAGTCTTTTCATAGGTATTTAACGGTGAAAATGGACGGAAGGACTAAAGTGTTTACGGAATCAAAATACAGAGACTAACTAGTTGGTTTCTCAAAAAGAAGTAATTAGTTAGTTAATTAGGTCAAATCTGAGGGACTAAATAGTAATTTGCCCTAAAATTTAGATCAATATCTTTATATTTGCATTGATGGATGAGTTTGAAGTGAAAAATAATTTTTCTATCTACTATTTTATATAAAAAAAAAATCATATCTTATGAAATTAAGTTAAACAAAATTATATGTGAAAAAAATTTATTTATAGTATGATCTTAAAAATCGAACTAAAATCAATAAAAAAGAAAAAAGTAAATTCACTTACCAACTAGACTAGCTCTTCGAGATTTCAAAATAAATAATTTATAATAGAGAGAATAATTTATTTTATTGTTTGTACTCAAATTTTAACTTTATCCAATAAAATGAAAATGAAAATTCAATAAGTATAGTGAAAATAAACATTCTTATTCAGATATTTTTATTTTTCATGATTTCATAGCTTCACCATCAAATTGTAATAAAAATTTACTTTCCTCATCTATTTTCTTGGTTAATATCAATAATGGAGATGGGGGGGGGGGGGGGGGGGGGGGGGGGGGGTTTGGTTGCAGACTTAATAGTTAATTTAACCGATGAGTATTGTATTATTATTAATGACTCGTTTTAGAATGATAGAGATGACATGGCAATTGGTAAAAAAAAAGCATTACACAAAGGTAAATTATTTGCAGCCATTCGATCTGATGATTTCAACGACGCAAAAGAAATCTGCTTCGACAATATCAATACAAATCATCAAACGACACGTGTTTATCTGAGCTGTTTTTAGCCAAACGTAATCCAACTGCTAATCTCAGAGCATACACCAACGCTAAAACATAAAAATGGAAATGCGTATAACGTAGTATCGGCTGTACTCAGTACGCACCTAACCTTATTCGACACCGTATAACTTTTTCTTCACACCAATTGGCCTCTCTTACAATCCTACCGTATACTTTACCGCACATGATTTGACCTCGTCATTTAATTCACTTTGATTTTTAAACGAATCAAGCGATTACTTGGAAAAAAAAAAAAAAAAAAAAACTAATCAAGCTATTAAAGAGACTGTGCACTGAAAAAGATGAAAAATGTAATTATTAAATCTCTTAAGTAATCACGATCTGACGCTTCGACAAAAGAGCCCATAACCAATAAACTGAGGGCCACCGCTTTGTATAACTCTCCCGCGAAAAATCCAAACAAACAAACCGCCGTTTGCATTTCGTCTAAGCGACACGCAATTCGCCAGTTCCCTCCGTCACCCTCCAAATCACTTTGATGGGTCCCGTCATGGGATAAAGTTTTGTACTCAATTATCATTTAAAAAAAAATATTAATTGTATTAATTTCTTTTCTATTTACAAGTTAAGTGATATTCTAAATAATAATAATAATAATAATAAAAATGACATGAGAAGTTATTTTCTGTGTAAATAATATATAAAAACCAACTTCTATATTCTAATTAGAGATAAATAATTCACATTGTAATACCTTAAATTTTGAATTATAAAAATTTATTATTAATTGAATATTTTATTTTAGTAAAATAAAATATTTATTTATTTAATTAAAATTTAAATTTAGTTAAATTAATTTTCAGATTTACTATTATTATTATTATTATTATTATTGCTGGAACG
>CATKHJ010704427.1:0-21227 GCA_949750685.1 Vernicia montana | reverse complement strand
ACTTTTACAAAATTAGCGTATAATAGTTGTAGACAACAATAAAATTTAAAATTCTAATAAAATACCTTAAAAATATAATTCAAAAAATAAAAAGAATTGTATTTATTTAATTAAAAAAGTTTAATTAATAAGTCATCTTTTATCTTTTTAATACAATAAATTACAAAATCTGCATGCGTTCCAATATAAATAAAATAGGATTTTTATAATTAGAAAGTTTATTAGAGTTTTATATATAAATAAATTAAATTTTTGTTAGAGTTAGAGTTAGGAATTATTAATTAGTTATTATAATTAATATACGCTATTAATTCTTAACAATATGATGAATTTAATTTAATCTTAATGCAAGTTTTTTTTTATTATTATCTCTCATCGTTATTAACTGCATAATAAGTTTTTTTCTTTTTTAGTTTTTTTTATTTATTTAGATTTTGTTTGAAATTAGTAACAATAATAAGTTTATGGATTAATAATTTATTAGGTCTTAACTTAAAACTTTAGATTTGGGTTTGAATCCTAATAATAATTTTTTGGGATTATTTGAGTGACTTTTTTTTTTTTTTTTTATCTTTTTAAATTTTTTTAGGAATAAAAAATTGTTTTGGTGAATAATTGGTAATATTATACATTTTTTATTGGCCTGAGTCAAACCCAAACCCATATCTGTTAACGAGGGCTGGTTCGTGAACCAGCTCTAAACCCTATTTAAGAAGGGTCAGTTAAGGGTTGAAGTTCTCAACGAACCAAACCGAAACCGGCAGTTATGGTCCAGTTCAAAACCTGATATATATATATATATATTTTGAATTTTAAAAAATAAAAAAATGTATTTTAATTAATTACAAATTTTCCCTTAAGGCATTTATAAAAATTTAATTGTAAGTGAAAAAGATTATTAGGGAAATTCAAAACAATTAAAGTAGATTTAATATTCTTATAGAATTGATAATAAATTGAAATTAACGTAGGAAATAAAAAAAAATAAAAGTAATAGTTTACCATGAGAGTAAAAGTTATATCAACCTAGATAGATTTTTACAAAATTAACGTATAATAGTTGAAGACAACAATAAAAATTAAAATCCTAATAAAATATCTTGAAAATATAATTTGGAAAATAAAAAGAATTGTCTTTATTTAATTAAAAAAGTTTAATTAATAAATCATTTTTTTTATATTTTTGATACAATAAACTACAAAATGTACATGTGTTCCAATATAAATAAATATGATTTTTATAATTGGAAAGTTTAATAGTTTATTATAGTTTTGTATTTAAATAAATTAAATTTATTTTAGAATGAGGTTTATGAATTATTAATTAGTTTTTATAATTAGTAAGATTTACACAACGTTTTATCAATATATATATATATATATATATATATATATATATATAATTTTATTATATTATTTATGCTAAGAAAAAAATATTAATTATATATCAAAATTAACTAAAAAGAATAGAAAATTTTCAATAAAAATAATTTGCATAAGTATTGATGAATGATTCATTCATCCATATAAAAACAATGAATAAAATAATCTTTTATGTATAAGAATAATTTCTTAAAGAATTTTTTTTTTCTTTGAAAGTTGAATTACACATTAATAATGAGAGATAATATTTTTTTCTTAAAAATTACAGTTCACTTAAATGTAGTGAAATAATAAAAAATTTTCAAATTTTCACTAATTGGTAAGGAAATGATATTTTAGTTAATGAAAATAGTTGCATCTCATTTAATAACCTAAAAATTACAAAAATATCATTATAGTTAACTAGATTATGGCCACACAGATTTATCCATATAAAATTATATATTGTCCACATTCCCAAACTAAGTAAGAGCAGCAACACAAATATTCTTAAATCATTAATAATAAGGTCAATATAATACTATTTTCGTTTCACAATAACTGTCGTTTTAGAAGAATGCACTTAAATTAAAAAAGCAATAAATTAGTAATAATTTCAAACCAAATAGACTAATATACCCTTAATTTGTCTTTCACCAAATCTCTACCAATAACATTGATAAGGGACAAAAAATACCGAACTAAATCAGAATTATAATGGGTCAGGCCTAACTGCCTAATCTACCTAAAATTCGAATATTAGAAGGATAAGGTCAAGTTAACATGCAAATAGTCATCATAATCCAAACTGGTCAAGGAAATCCATACTCAACTCATATAAGGATATATCTCTTATAAATATCTCAAAGATTAAACTTCACAGGTATGAACACTACTTATATAACTTGAATTACTTCAATTACATTCTCTCTCAAACAATTACTGACTTAAGCATCGGAGTCTCTCCCGGGAGGTCAGCCCCTGGGAGCCATTGACTCGCTTTTTCTCTGTTTACAAATTCTATCTCTTCGAGGGACCCACAATCAATAGTATTTGATGAAATTAGACTCATCACTAACTAATTAACAACTATTTGGGTCGAAATAATATTGTAAACTATACAATAGATATAATTTTCCTTTTTAATATTCCTCATCAAATTGAAAATTGGTGACAATTTTTGTGATTTGGAATATTCAAATATGAGATTTTTCACTTTTCACACTTTTAAAGAGAATGAGAAGAACAATCAGACTATAGCTGATTGGTTAAAAACTCATTTTTTAATTTAAAAGATTACTTAAAAGAAAAATATAACAATTTTAAACAAACATATTTTGTTTTTTCTCAAAGAAAAATAGATCATTTTATGGAATTCATTTCTACCTAAGAGGCTCTTAATGACTTTTAAATTGAAATTGGGCTTTTAGATGAGCCCAACTATGGGACTCGGTTAGACTTCAAACCCAAAGTTCAAAAACATTTTAAATTAATTAATTAAAATTTATAAACAGTAAATCATTCACTATTAAACGTAACTGAATGAATAAAACGACACCGTATCGATGTCGCATAATGAACTTGTTAACTGTTGACTGTGCAGACTCTCCTTGTCTTCTTCTCTCTAGAGAAAATGCAGCAGATCCTGGTGGTTTAGGATTTGTAAAGGTAACTTTTCTATTTCTATTTTTGTTTCTGAGTAACACCCGATTCAATTCTTTGATTTGATTAGAAATCCATATGTTTGAATTTGATGAAAACTGATTCTTTCTGAGCTAATATATTAGTAATTCAATTGGGTTTGAAGTTTAGAAGATAATGTGCTAATTAGACTATGGGCTTGTAAATGGCAAAGTGGCTCTTTATTGTTGCTTACCCATTTTGGATTCTTGGCAAAAGAATGAAGACAAAGAGAAATTTTGCATTTTTTTTTTTTTAATCTTGTATGTTAAATTGAGCTTTTCTTTTCCTCTTCATTTTAAAGGGTTAAAAAATTGCAGAATAAAGAGGGAAACATGACTTTGTTTCATGCAGGTTCTTGCTAGATGGGCTGGCCATTAGTTGTGTTGTCACTAATTGTTCTCTGGATTACTTCATTATGTAAAATTCTATATACATCAAGCTCATTCTCCAAGATATCTTTTTTGAGCAATGGTGAATATTTTCTATAAGCATTCTTATATTACTTTCTTCTGTGTGTTCACTATTAGTTAAAATTTTACAATTCACATTCACTATTAGTTAAAATTTTACAATTCACACCCTTTTTATTATTCAAATCAGGTGGAGCTCTTTCCAAGAAAAATGTTCTGCTGGTTGTTTCTCATCCTGATGATGAGTGCATGTAAGCTTTTATGCTTTGATTAGGCTGTTGCAACTTGCAATTGGCTTTCTTTTCAATTATGCTGATTTTACTTTTTCTATTTTTATGACATGTTGAGGGCAACGTAACCATAATGCATTTATTGTTATTGCATTGTGGTATTGATTGATGAAAATTGACTTTCAAGTATCATCCATGAGGCTGCTATCATTCATGTTCGTTGCTTGATGACATAAATGATAATCATTTACAAGGCATGACCCCACCTGGATGCACTTTGGATTAAGAGAAATTTGTACTTATAAGTATCTTATTAGCTGCATTTGAATTAGCTTACCATCTTTGTATAGACTTATCCTTGAACCCTTATGATACTGGGCCTAAAAAACTAGACGCTACTAGTTTTCTTTGTAGATCAATTTCTCATTGTAGAATTGTCAAATATTATTGTGTTTATTCTTTAGTAGAATATATATATTGTGTGTGTGTGTGTGTGTGTGTGTGTGTGTATTTCTTTGTTATGTATTTTATATTATATTGTAACCTTATGTTACTTTTTGCAGGTTCTTTTCTCCAACAATAAGCTATCTGATTTCAAGAGGGCATAATCTTCACATCCTGTGCTTGTCAATTGGTATTTCATTTCCATCATTTTGTGATTTAAGCCAAGTACACTTTTGCATCGACAAACATGCACTTCTCTGAATATGTTGTAATTCACAGTTGAATTGATTTTCTACCCATTATCAAACATGTCTTTTAATCTGTATTGTGGTTGACCTTTCATCCCATATTAAGTGATGGGATGAAAGGTCAACCACAATACAGACTGAATAAGCTTTGTTAGAGTAGGTTAATACAATACATCTTAACAAATTTTTTTTTTTATCAAATGGGTGTCTTCTAGACTGTTAATCTTGTCGTCACTCATTGCTCTTCCAAATTACTAACAACAAAAGATTTCCTTGAAACCCTTCCATAATACTCTTGAAAACCAAATAACCCTCCGAAATCTTAGCAGGGCAGTTTTTTGGCTGAAGATGTCATCTAATTGTAGGACTTATTTAGGATCTTAGGCTGCTATTCTATATTGAATAAGCTTTGTTAGAGTAGTAGGTGGAGGTGATCAGTGTATGTGTCTAGGTTTCAAACCATGCTACTGAAGCACTTTCAGTAGCAATCTATGTAAGGCCTCCTGTTTCCTCTTAAAGAAATGTTAACCCACTAACCAAGCAATTTGAGAGGCAAAGTCTTTGTTAGTTTTTCTATTGTCTGTATTCTCTTTGGCAGTCCCCCCTAAGCCTCTTTGAATATGGTTTCATGTTATATTTTTGGAAAAAATATCAGTGGGCACATCAAAAGTGTGGCATATGGTCTGCCAATATCTACAACACAACTTCCTTCAGCCTCAATCCCAGTGTTGTTGGAGTTAGCTATACGGAACCTTTTCTTTCATTTTATTTAGTTTGTAACTTCATGTTTAGAAAATCTGGAGGTTTTACATCATTCTTAACTAATTCCCTCCTTCTCATCCTTGGTCTACCTCTTTTTTTATTCACTCATGTAACTTGGATGATATGTTTTTGTCTCATTACATGTGCACGCTGATCTACACTGGATATTGCCAGACAATTTCATTCACATATTTCTAAACTTATCTTCAATGGGTGTCGCTTCTTCCTGGCTAGTAATCACTAGCTGTTAGAAGTCCACAGCAAATTAATGGACCAACAAAGCTAATTCCTTTTGGGACAAGTTTATAAACGTTTTACACATGGGAATAAGAGGGGAGCAGCAACTCATAATTACTAGTTCTTGTTGTTGTTGTTACTGAATTCCTTTATCCTTGTTGGTAGTTAATAGTTGTGGATAGTGTGTGGTTATCTTTTAATGGGTAGTTTTAAGTATTTCAGTTCTTGTGTAGTGGGTAGTTATTTCTTTTGCATGTGTATTTAAAGTGTTGTGATGGAATGAAAATCATCAAGATTAAGCTTCACAAAACTCAGATTCAAGAGATTGAAGGTTCTCTCTTAACGAGCCCTTATTATTAGAAAATTGTGTGTTTGTTATCTTTCCATTTAAAATAGGCCAGAGAGGGAGGAAGTCCTCCAAGAACAAGTCTCTACTTGATTTCCCAGTCAACCAACCTGCTGCCAGCAGATCCTCAACTCGATCCACTAGTCGGGACCGTAACACTAGCATTATCTGATTTCTATCTTATGTTTTCACACATCTATTTTAGCACCCTTATCTGGCCTATGCTTATCTGATAGACGTGTTTAATCAACATCTATTTTGCAATTTTTTCTTTTCCATTTTTATTATTTTTCTTCAAGTTTTTTAGTTTCATTTGTTATTCAGGGAATGCAGATGGTATGGGAAACACTAGAAAACATGAACTATATAAAGCTTGTGCAGTCCTCAAGGTGATTTTCTAAATAAGCAAACTATAATCTGGAATCCATGTTATTGATTCTTCTGTCTGTATTTTTCAATCAATCCAATATTATATCAATCATATGGATTTTGAAGTTAAGGTTTATTTTGTTGTAAATCCTTGGAAAGAAAAAACAGAAAATAATATAAGAAATTTGAATTGTGAAAGCTGTTTAACTGCACCTCCTTTTCCATTTAATAACCCATAATTTTGCATGCTCAGGTTCCACTTCAACAAGTGAAGGTTTTGGACAATCCATATTTTCAGGTTCAACTTCAGCTAGTCTCTTGGAAAACTCATTGATTCTTGTTTTAATTGAGATGTCATCTTAAGGCGTCTTTAATTTGATACAGTATCATTATTTAGGATGGGTTTGGCCAAGTTTGGGACCATAACATATTGGCAAAGATCATTGAAGAGGAGGTATCTAGTCATGGAATTCATGTGGTAGGATTTTTGGTTCCTATTAATTATTTGAGCTGTTTCTTTTTTTTACGTACTTTGACCATTCAGTTGCTAATTTAAGGTCTGCAAATTTGTAGCTGTAAATTTCCTGAATATCATGGCTTGCATTTAATGTTATGTACTCATGTAATTGAACATGCTTAATTTCTTTTTAATTTTTTTTTTCAGATTATTACTTTTGATAATTACGGCGTTTCAGGTCATTGTAATCACTGTGATGTGCATTATGGGGTACGGTAAGTTAATTACCACATTCAGTAAACTTCTTATGCTTTAAAAAATATATTGTAGCCTTACTATACAGCTATAGTTTAATTTCAAGAAAAAACCATAGTACTGACATTTAGCATGATGATTTCAACTAGTTACAACTTACAAGAACATACCATTTGTCTCCTTTTTTCAGATCCTCAAATATTTACTTTGATAAGAAGCCCTTCAAGATTGATGTCAATTTCAAGAAAAAACCATAGTACTGACATTTAGCATGATGATTTCAACTAGTTACAACTTACAAGAACATACCATTTGTCTCCTTTTTTCAGATCCTCAAACATTTACTTTGATAAGAAGCCCTTCAAGATTGATGTCTACAGTTTATTATATCCATTTTTGTTAACCTAACCTGCTTTGATTGCTCTCTTATGAGCAAAGGAGATGTTAGAGGGCCTTAGATTGCTGTTAAGGCAAATTAAAATTGTTATTTTGCACTGCCATACATAATGTGAAATAATAATGCTTTGGATTATTGCTACCTTATCTTGCATTTATTTGGTTGATTGGCATTTATCTATTGAATTGTGTTTCACTAATTTTTTGTATGAGTGCTACAGTATCAAATTAATTGTGCCTTATTGTTGCTTGTCTTTGAATTCAATAGGAACTGAAAGTAGCTGATGCCATCTCCTGAAAACTTAGTTTCTCAAGTTTTAATAATAGTGGACTAGTAGTTAGCATGTGAATTGCATCTTTCCATACTTCAATTGCGATACTATTATGGTTGCATTAATTTAAGATAAATGTTGTACACTGAATGGATCTATCAGCTTTTGTTATTGGTGGCAATTTTGGCACTCCACAAATAGTTTTTGCCCTTACTGTATCTCAAAAATTTCTAAAATGCCATATCTGCCTTAAACACTTGGTATTATCAAGAAATAATAATTACACTTGCGTAAAGAATGTTCAAGAATAATGCTTGAATGAGCCCAAAATAAAAGCCATGAATACCGGACAAAACTTTCTCCTTATTCACATATTGACACCTTATAACAAAGAAAACCATCTCTTTCAATTTTTTCTCACATCATTTTGAATATTATTATCAATTTAACAGAGATATTCTTCAATTCTCTTAAAATGTTTGTACAAAAATATGACCTTTTTTTTTCCTTGTGGGAATTAGAGAGGATAGGCATGTTATTTAAAAAATCTCTACAGCGTAATAAGGGCATTATTTTCAACTTCAATAATAAGTAAACAAGTGGAAGCACTAGAAACTATTTGCGGTGTGCCAAAATTGCTACCCTTTATTATTCTTGTGAATGGACTATTCTGGTCGGACCATTGGACACTTTTGAGTTATCATTATGCCTTTTAATGATTATGCAAGTTGGGTCTGAGATTTATTGGATCTTTTCACTTTTCACTTTTTTGTTTTTTAAGCAGCAAGCTCTTACATGAAAAATCACAAAGTGTTGAAGCCTGGGAACTTGTAAGTAATTCTCACTCTTCATCTTCCTTTTCCTTTTCCCCGCAGAATGTACTCAGAAAATCTATTTTATTCAAGCTTAATAAGTTTTTTACTTCTACAAGAATGCCATATTTTTTCATTTGCCCATATAAAACTGTAGTATTGGTTCTTTTACCTTTGTTCTCAGGTGAGCACCAACATTTTGCGCAAGTATAGTGGGCCACTTGATATTTGGTTGTCCATGTTATTAACTTCAAAATACAGTAACAGAGTGATGCATTGCTTGGTAAATGAGCATCCTCGAAAGAGCTTCCATGCAATGGCTGAACACTCAAGCCAATGGGTTTGGTATGTATGCTTTATACCAATTACTATGAAGTAAAAGGATGAGGCTAATTGCCAAGTTATGAGTCAGGATTGACTTTGTTCTCTTTCATTTGTGTTTTTTGGCTCTTGTTTTGCATTAGAAATATTTTCCCTCTTCATTTTTGTTGGTTTATTTCAAAAGAATAGATCAAATTGACTTTTCTACTCTTTGTATGACAAATCCTGCAGGTTTCGCAAGCTTTTTGTTTCATTTTCCAGTTATACTTATGTGAACACACTCCGAAAGATCAACATGTAGGTATATGCAGAGTAAACGGGAAATGCTGAATGTTATCTAAGTTTGTTGACGTCTCTCTATGCTAATCTTGTTTAATTATGGGAGCATGCACCATCCGTTCGGCTCACTTTCTCTTGAACCAGGTACATCAGTTGAATTTTCTGACATAATATTTTAGCACTTGACAGTCTTTCTGACAAGAACTTGAGTAAGTACAATTAAAATTGTCACTGGATTGCTTATTAGCTAATTATATATGTTTGTGTATGGAATTCGACATATATCCTAAGGCTGTAAGAGCAAAAGAAATGCCTTAAAAGAGTATAAAGGAACTCAGGAGCTGATTTTGCAAGAAACTATGTCAAGTTGTCAACTGATTTATCTGTGTGCATCATACCTGTGTAGAGAGTGGAGACACTATACACCATTAGCATGTTTAACATTATAAGAGCCGTTATTCGCACTCCCCTACTTTCCTCCGGCACTCCCAATTTACGCATTGAATTGCCAAAATTAAAAATTCCTACTAAAATTGTAAAAAATACAAAATTTAAGCATTTTTTCGTAATTAAACCAAAAATTAATGATTTAGTACTGCAATTGCTATTAAGATCAGAAATTAATGATTTATGAGTTTGTATGAGTCTGCAATTGCCATTCATACCTTAATAGTCACACCAGCCCCAAACCAAAGACTAAACTATTATTTATTCAATGAGATTTGACTCTAATTACTATTTCGTCTCTATATTTTTGAAAAATACATTAAAGCGTCCCTAATGTTTTATTATGTTAATCCTAATATGATTCTCACGTAAATAGAAAAGAGGGAGAGAAATAGCAAATGGCTGGATGGTGGATTCAAGTCACTGGATTTGTGGTTCTGGCTTCACTCATTAGAGAAAAGTGAAGAATATATATATATATATATATATATATATATATATATATATATATATATATATATATATATATATATATATATATAAAACAATAAATGGTTATTTTATTTTTTTCTCTTCAAAGCAAAGATTGGGTTAGAGGTAGGGGGATTAAATTCATCAAATAACACCATTAGTCTAGCACACTGAGGAGGCATAGCTTAACAGTAAGTGTTTTTTTTTTTTTTTTGGTAAAAGATTCAAAATTGATTTCCTTTTTCTCAGAGCTAAAAAAAAAAAAAAAAAAAAAAACATTAGTCTAGAGGGTAAGATGCTTCCCTAAACTCCTCAATAATCCAAGTTTGAATCTCAGTTCTGCATGAAGGAACGCGCTTTTGAATCATCCTTGAATGTAGTACAAAAACGTGCATAGGCATTCACCTACAAAGCATTTCAAAAATCCTATGATCATTATTATGCTAAACTATGCCAACTAACAATGTAATAAATTATGCTAAACTAACTAGGCTGTTATGAGTCAAGTATCAAAGCTTTCTAATTGACTTGTCATTTCTGTCACAAACTTCGTCTTGACATGTCTAACAATTCCTATGATCACTATTGATTGCAGACATGAATAAAATTATGAATAGACTTCCATAATTTAAAATGGATGAATTATTCTTTCTCCAAAAAAAAAAATCATTGTTGTCATGTTCGGACCGGATTAATCGAGAGTTAGTCAGGTTTTCGATCGGTTATATAAACTAGATATATAACAATTGCTTTTGATCCATATGAACCGATTGGTTAATCAGCGAACCAATTGACTCGAAATCAGTTAAACGAGTCAATCAATCTTCAATTAAATAAAAAAAATTATTTGCTTGCATTAAATTTCAAACTCACAACCTCCTGCATAGATAACCACTCTCCTTACTATTCAAACCAAATACTAGCTAATAATTTTTTCTCTAAATATATTTATAGTAGTTATGTTTAGCTCATATCCAAATACTTCTATATTCGTTAACAATTTTAAATATATTATAAAATAAATTTAAGTTTTTAGAATAAAAGTTTTTTTAACACCAAAAAATTAAATATCTTTCATTATTATTTACACAAAAAATTATTATTTTTTTACTATTTTAAATTCTAAAATTAGGTTTATATATTATTTATTTCAAATTATTCTATTAAATTGCACCTAAAATTACCAAACATAATTTTTATTAATATAAATATTATGATTTAAAGTTTTATTTTAAATATTATTTAATAAATTTGTTAAATAATATATATATTTACTTTATTTATTTATTTTATTTAAATATATTTTTATTTATTATGAATTTTAATAGGTAACATTAATTATAATATATTACATATAATATTTATTATATATTTAATTTAATTATGGTTCAATCTCGATTTGATTCCAATTAAACTTCTGACCCGTAATTTTTTATTTTTGCCTATTCTAAGATCGTGGAAGACCTAAAAACATTGAAAAAAATTGAATAGATAGAAAGCATCCACAAATCAAATCTCAAAGTAATGGCAGAGAGAGGGAGACACCCAACAGGTATACTGTCATTTCATATTAAATATAGGAAATGAAGCAAGGATGCACATATTGTACAAGCAGTTGGTATGGCAAAGAGGATCATGGCCATTAAGCCTGAAGTGGTTAAAATTTTGAAATAAAAATTCAATGAAATAACATATTTTAAAAATTTCAGACACCAATAATATAATTTTTTCCACAAAAAAAAAAACTGACAAAAGCACATAATTAAAATAACTTTTTTAAGTTCAGCAATTGATCGGACTAAAAAAAATAGTCCAAATACTGAAATGAATATTTTAAAAAGTATATAAATCAATGGTACAATTTTTCCTTTGCCAAATTGATAAAATTATAAGCTCTGATAAATAATTTATTAGCAAATGCAACAGCATTTATCATTTATTTACCCTTCATTTGATCTCAGAAACTGAGATAATTGCAACATTGAGAACCAAAAAAAGAAAAAAAGAAAGAAAAAAAAAGCCAAAGGCAACCCATCTTGCCAAATCTCTTCCACTCCAGTTTCAGGACAGGCCAAAACATTGATTTCCTACAGAGAAGCTAGTACTTTGTACTTTGCTTTGGTTATATACGCAATGTAAAGTAGTTCTTTCACCAAGCTTTAAACTCTTCTATTATAGTCAAAACAGTAATGTAGTTATGAACAAACCTCTATGCTGCAACTCCATCTCTATTTAGTTCTCTCTCTGAGCCCTGCACCCGATCGATCCCCTCTCTTTACAGTAAAGGGTTGTCGTAATTTTAATAAAATCATAGCTGAAGATTAATTTTCTCAGACATTTTCATGATATCTGAATGAATTCTATCACCTCCAATCTCAGCACCAGTAGCTCCAGCAGCAACTCTTAATATATCTTCAATAAAAGCAAAATTTCCCATAATGTCAACATGTGATCCACTCTCTATGCCTCTTCCTTCAAGCAGGCTAGCCGGTGGTTTGTGTCGAAACTCCCTTACGTATGTAGGACTTCCTGACGGATTGAACCGAGTTCTTCCTCTCCAACCTTTAGCACACATGAAGCCTGCACTCAGTACAGGCACATTTTCATCTCCATCAACAAAGTACACTCCATTTTTCAAGCAACTTCCCTTTTCTCCATCAACCGAAGTATCTATCCGGAATGGAATGCTCTTGCACTTATCAGTAGATGATAGCCTGAAAACATATGATCTTTCAGTAGGAATTCCAACACCATATAAGCAGTGTATCTCCATATCTGGCGCATCAGGCAACCTGAAACAGAAATTCAACTCTTTAACCTTTAATGTTTAAGCTTCTGTTATATAAAGCAAAAATAAGATATTCAGTCCTTAGATTGAACATTTATTTATTGTTCAAAATCCCAATTCAGACAAATGAAGTAATTCCAAGAGGTTTTCAAATATGAACATCAATTTCCATTTCTATTCTTAAAACTGAAAATGAGTTTCAGTCTTCAGAACTTGCTACTAGAAATCTAACAAAGGATAGTCATTCTCACCTGGTCTCTAGAGGATTAGACCAGTATTTGTAATGATCATATTTAGGATCATCAAGGTTGTCAGCTATTCCATGAGAGAAATGAGCCTCACTACGTTGCATCATCTTTGGAGCCACAAAACGAAGTAAATCAAGAGCAGTTGCAGCTGTAAAAGCTTTATTTTCTGCAAATTTTCTTATGCTTTCCCTACTTATCTCATCGTATTCAGTCCAAACCTCTCCACATGATGACCCTGAATTCTTATTGGTATCCACACCTAAAAAGTCCTGTTGACACCTCTTCATCATCATCCTCAATAAATCAAAAGAATATCTTAATAAAATAAAAGCTGAGTAACACTAGCATTAACCACAGTTTCTTCAAATTGAGCATAGGTTAGCTGTGGTGAAATGCTGCAAGTGGAAATTTTGTTCTGTCCTCACTCAGGGCACAATACTGCTAAGTTCTACCAAATAATATCTGCAATGTTATTATATCTGCAATTTTTTTTTCATTGCAGCAGCTTATGAATTTTCCAGGTGTGATGCAGTAGAATAGTACCTTTGAATTGAAAGAGGGAAGGTGTGAGGATGGTAATTGTGATGCTGCCTTGCCAAAAGAAATTATCCTTCCATAATTAACTGACTCTTTCACTTGGAGATCTCTCTTTGCATCACTACTGTTGTCATTTACAAAAGATTGCAGGGATTTCTTCTTTGACAAAGCCCAAATTTGCCCTTCTTCAGGAGTCCAATCCAGGTTACCCCAGATAGTCTCTCCTCCTTTAGGCACCAATGACATAGCCGAATCCCATGTTCGAGACACTCGCAGTACATGTTCTAGAGTCTGAAGCCCAAGAAGTTCAGATTCCAAAACACCAGCAAACATAGCTCTATCAAATCCGTACAAAAGCATTACAAAAGGATCAGTTTTCTTATTCAAATCATTATAAATCAGAAGAGAACACCAACTAACATAAGTGAGAGATTGACAACACCAACCTGAAAAGTGCAATGTCTTTGCCCTCACCAGAGAGTATATTACTAACTGTTTTTGGAACACCAAGAAATGTTGGACCAACATTCATGATTGCTTTTATATGCTTGCTGCACCAACCTGGACCGCCACCGCCTCCCATTGGAGGAGGCATTTCCACCCATTTAAGGAAGTGTAGAAAATAGACAACCCCCATTGAATGGGGAATCACTACCACTTTCTTATAACCATTGGTTACATACATAAGCTCTATTTTACTCTTCAATCTACTAAGTGACTGGTCTCGAATCTGTTTGTTTCGAATTAGGAATATATTAGTCGAAACTAAACTCAATTCAAATTTATCATAATATACAAAATTTATAGTATTTTTGCTCAAAAACAAAATCAGAGACAAGGGCAGAAAAAAACCAAAAATAATAGCACACATTTCCAAATTCAAATTTCATCTACTTTCAAAAAAGTTAAAAAAGACTTGAAGAATTTTATCAAGAAATTAGACTGTTACCCATGATCAAAACTGCTGCTGCAACTAAAATCCAGATAATAAAGACAATTTTGAATTAGATGGTTACAGTAAAAGAATAACAGCTGTATACCTCTGTATTCTGAAAAGACAGCCTCCAGTCATAGTCTGCCATATACAGATTCTTCCCTTCATAACCAACTTTTGCCAAATTCTCAATCAGAACAGCCCAGACAAAGTATCCTGGAGCAAAATAATCAGTTGCAGCCAATCCTGGGACTGCACGAACTCGAATGCCAGGTGGATCAAGACCAGTCTCATTATGCAAAATCAGGTGGTCAAACCAGCATAAAGGCCTAGAAATTCCAACACATCTTGCATATGAGTTCACTTAATCTAATCAATGTATCAACTCATGAATAGAGCAAATGGTATTATAAAGTCATGCAAGAACAATCTCATAGAGTAAAGATAGGGCATCCAACAAATTTCCATGTAAATTCATGAGTACAATTACTCCAAATGCTAACATCTGAGATTGAACAAGATTAAAATTCAAATTCAATCATTGTGGTCAATACAAAAATATTAATATAATTACTATGGTTGTCATAACGGGACCGGACCGGCTGGTCAGACCGGATTAAATGGAAACCGGTCTCATTTCCGGTCTGGTCTGGTTATGTTACCTATACATAAAACTGGCCTTAACCCACACAAACCGACTGGTTAACCGGCAAACCGGTTGACCCTGTACGGGTTCACTAGGTAAGAGCCTTCAATTAAAAAAAATAATAATTTTTGTTTTGGCTTATTCGAACCGATGACCTGTGACAAACCTACCCAAGTTCAAACTGAGAGCTACTCAACAACATGATGCTGATTCCTCTTCGCGACTCTGAACGAATGCTTGGTTATTTAAATTAAACTTGAGTTTGCATCAATCTTCTCCATTAATTACCCTTTAGAGTTCACATCCAACTCAAAATGAAACACAAACTGACTAAAATGTGTAATTAATGGCTTCAAATCCAGAACAACTTCACTGTAAATTCACATATCTAATCCAATTAAAAACATATAAACATTTGATTAAAAAAAAAAAAGAGGAATTCAATCCCACCTTTTGAACAACTCAGAGAAAGTACCACCCCAAAGTCTCTTTCTAAAAAGACCTTCTGCACATGGCTTGCCCTCCCAGAGCTCTAGCCCACCAGCAATAATGCCAGGGACCAAAACCACTGGATGTTGTGCAGTCAAGCCTTCACGTTTAAGCCTTGCTCCAGGTGATTCAGGGACTTGAAAGCCAGGCAATGAGGCTGGAAAACAGTGATACAAGAACAATAGAAGCCACCAAATAGTGCACATATACCCAATTATCCAACAACAATAGTCTATGCAACTCCATTCTCTGGGCTTTCTTTTTGTCCTTTTCTTGTTAATTTCTAAGGCATTTTTGGTACCAGGGGTAACTATTTCTTCTTTCTTCTCACATTTTTGGGATTCAAATGATTGGAACGTCACAGGCTCTACATAGCATAGCTTTCGAAACCGAAGAATTAAAGCCATGGAAGATGAAAAACAATTTTATAATTTTCCACCAATAACAACAATATTAAGAACAACCCATCCCAGGAAAATGGGAAACAAATAGATAAAGAAAGTCTTAGTGGTGAATTATATTGCAAATCAAGAAATTAATTCAATTTAAATAACAGAAACAAGAACAACCCATTTCAAGTAAATGAGAAACAAAGAGATAAACAGAGTTTTGACAATGAATTATATTGCAAAACAAGAAAAATTTTAACTTATTGTGATTAATTCAATTTAAATAACAGAAACAAGAAACACATTTCAAGTAAATGAGAAACAGAGAGATAAACAGAGTCTTGATAATGAATTATATTGCAAAACAAGAAAAACTTTACTAGTTTGGAATTAACTCAATTTAAAGAACAGAAACAAGAAAAACCCATTAAACTAAGAGCAATAATAAGAACTACCCAGTGAGGGAAATATGATAAGACAGCTAGATGAAGAGAAAGAGGAACAATGGTGAATTATAGTGCAAAGAAGGTTATGGGCTTCAAGTAACCGTTACAGAAAATGCAAAATCACGTGGTGAAGAAGAAAGGGAGATATGGGGTGTTTGTGGAGGCACCAGCAACCAACACTTTATAACTGAAGCAAGAAAGAGAGAGAGAGAGATGAAAAGCTTTAATTTTTAGCTTGATTCTGTCAAAAATATATTCTTCAAGAATGGTAATGAAAGGGAAGACAATTTTTGGAACTTATTATATAAACCAAAACCAAATGGGTTTTATTTTATACACCTAACCATAAATATTTATTGATTTTCCATGACTGTCTTTTTGGCTTCTGTACATCAGTTATGCAATTAATACGTTTCTTTAAATGAGCTTGCTTCGGGTTCTTTGTTCTGTTTTTCGCAATTTCACGGGCTTGTCTTTCTTTCTCTCTGCTAAAAAACAAGAAAAAGGAAGAGATGGCAGAGATGGCAGAGATTGAAAGGGAAAGGCAAGCAAATGGCTAAAAAAAAAATCTTGGTTTTGTTAGAAATGGACTAAAGACAGAGATTCAAAGAGGATATGTGTTTGTGGTGCCTCAATCATGGGAAGAGAGCACACATTACTAAAAACACAGAAACCCAAATTGTCTACATGAACAAGAAGATGGTGGCTTGTGGACCTGATTGTGAGTGCAAAACTTTGAAAAAACAGATAAATTTATATACAGATTTTGTGTGTGTGTGTGTGTGTGTGTGTGTGTGTGTGTGTGTGTGTGTATATATAATATATATATATATATATAGAGAGAGAGAGAGAGAGAGAGCATGATTGATGGGTGTATGATCATTTTCTCCTCTGTTCTGTTATACTCCCTGGCAGAGTCTAGCAGCTGAGTTTTTGTTTTTAGAGTCTTTAAATTCTCCAATGTTTTCTTTATTGATTTTTTTTTTTGTTTTTTAATTAAAATTAATATTTTTCATATATCTATTTATAAAAATTAAATCACTTTTTATAAATATATTTATATATTGAAAATTTTAATTTCACTCTTAAAATATTCTCTATTTAATTTAACTTTTTTTTATTAGGCTCCAAAACTTTGTTTTATTATAAATTAAGTTTATAAACTTGCTTCATATTAAACCCTCGAATTAATCTTTTTTTAAGAATCTTTTAAATGATGAAAATAAAATATTATTTTTTTCAAGAATTTTTTAATGATAAAAATAAATTGATGAGCAATTATTAACTAATAATTTAAAAATATTAAAAGTTTTATTCTGATTTTTCATCAAGAAATTAAAACTATAAAAAAAATAAAGAAAAACTTATTTTTATACTCCTAAGTTTTTCCATTTTTAATTTTCAAAAAAAAAAAAAAAAAATTTTCCATTTTTATTAATCTCACAGCCCTGAAATTTGAAAAGTAGTTAAAATTTTTAAATATAATTTATTAATTAACATTAACAACTTTCTTGTAAATTTCATTTTTGTGATAAAAAAAATCTTCAATAAAAAAAAATAAAAAACCCTCAATGGTTTAACATGGAATTAAAATTAAAAACTTTAGATGGGTTTAATAAACAAAATACAATAAATTTAAAGGTTTTAAAATGATTTTTTTGTTATTTCTAAACAAAAAGAAAAACGAGATTAAATAGTCCTTGAAATTTCTCTAAAATAATGATTTCGTTCATATAATTGAAAAAATTACTATTTAATCCCTATGATTTTATTTCAATAAATGAAATAGTTTTCCTATCAAAATTTTCAATTATTTTCCGTTAATCAACCATAAAAATAATATTTTAATATAAATATCATATTTTTGTATCAAAAATACCCCTCATCTATAATTTTTCTTTCTCTTTCTAAAATTCTTTCACTTTCTCTCTTTTTTCCTTTAAGAATTTTTCATGACACAAGAATCCATGTAAATATTGCTTCTTTTAAAGTGTTAATAAATCTATACTAGCATTTCTCTTCTTTCTAATTTCTCCTTGGTGAAGTCAAGTCTTGAAAATGGATGAATATTTTGTGGTCCCATTTAGATCAGACAAATTGGTTTAACATTGAGCCCACTGCTTGCAGATCCAAAATTTTTTGCTGAGATTAATTGCAGGGATCATGGCTTCAAGTTTTATTTTGCAAACAGGTAGTTTTTTTACTTATACATCCAATTAATCCCTTTGGGTAATTGGGACTCACCCATTTGGGGGTAGTAGGTCTTGCATTCTCTTTATTATTGGCTATAATTATGTGATTCTTCTGCTGTGGTTGCTTTGTTTCGCTCACGTTCACTTCTTGTTTCTTGGGAGCTAAGAGCTAATTAGACTCAATGTGTTCGTTACACTCTTCATATGGACTTCATGGTCACGCATATTTTTAGAGAACGGAATATGGTTATTGATAGGTTAGCCAGAAAAAGAGTAGAGACTTCTGACTCTCTTTGATGGGACTCTTATTCTGACTTTTGTAGTGAGCTTGTATTTTTTGATTTTTGTAATCGTGAGAGCTTTAAGTTCGTATAGTTTTATTTTATATGTATTATTCTTTTTTCTCTTTTAATAATATTTGGTCATGATTGAGATTATGCGAGTGTTAGGAAAGTGTCAGCTTAGCTGAAATTTTCAGATGTACCTCTGATTTATTGTGATCAGTTTTTAGATAAAAAAAAAAAAAAAAATTGTGTCCAAAGCAGCCTCTAAAAAAAAAAGAAAGAAAAAAAAATCGCATAAGATCATTAATGGTTTTAGGATGTTGAAGTTAGAATTAGTTGGCAGCTCCTGTAAACTTGTACTCTCTAGCCTGCTCTTTATCATAATTGCTTGGAGAGAAGGAAAGAGACGCACAAGCACAGAGGAATTAAAGTGGGGGTAGTGTTGTGGTTTTGTTCGTAATCCTATTGCAGTAAGGGGAAAATTTAAAAGGAAATACAGTAAGGGGAAAATTTAAAAGGAAATAAGGGGTATTTTAATTTTTTATATATATATCATTAATGGTTTTAGGATGTTGAAGTTAGAATTAGTTGGCAGCTCCTGTAAACTTGTACTCTCTAGCCTGCTATTTATCATAATTGCTTGGAGAGAAGGAAAGAGACGCACAAGCACAGAGGAATTAAAGTGGGGGTAGTGTTGTGGTTTTGTTCGTAATCCTATTGCAGCAAGGGGAAAATTTAAAAGAAAATACAGTAAGGGAAAATTTAAAAGGAAATAAGGGGTATTTTAATTTTTTATATATATATTTAATAGTAAAAATAGATAGATTGACTATTTTATTTAACAGAATAAAATTACAGAAATTAAATGATAATTTTTTCAAACTATGAGAATAAAATTATTATTTTAAACAAATTTCAGAGACTAAATAATAATTTATCATTATTATAAAGTGATTAGGCCTTTCTTATTTTTATTTTCTTCAATCTATCTTTTTTTTTTTTTTTTTTCCTTCTTCACTCTATCTTTACTGCCTTGGATTTGTCGATCAAGATTGGAATAATTAAGCACAATTTAAACGTTTATTATATAGAAAAATCAGTCTCTACAGTTTAGACTTTGTAGTTATTATATCCTTTAATTAATTTATTAATTCAAAACTCTGCCTCTATATATAATTAATACTTGAGTTAACAACACTAATTTGGCATTATTTGAAAGCACATTTTTAACATTCAAGGGGTTAATTGAGTATAAACATCCCTTTTAATTAATTAATTTTATAAGGGGGGATTTGATTTGCTTATTCTAATTAATTATTAATCGATTATTTTAATAATTAAATATTGACAATTAATAATTAAAAAAATCAAATATCAACTGTTAGAAATCTTAAATTTTAATATTTCAATTATAATTTTAAATTATTGATAACTAAATTTTAAAACAATAAAACTGCTTGGATCAATTTGATGAGGATCAATGGGGTATATTAAACTTTTTTGTTCTTTAATGAAAGGTAGTGTTGTTATTTCTATGTTCTAATAAAAAAGAGTCAAATTAGTTCTCGAATTTGGCATCTGAGAATAAATTAGGACAAAATCACATTTTTTTGTCATCAAAATCCTCATACTTAGCAATTTTTGTCAAATTAGTCCTTAGTCAAATTTTGGGCAATGCATGTGCTATAAAATCAGACGAAATAACGTTAATTTCATAAGTCACGTTTGACATAATTTTTCGGAAAAGTGCTTTTCTAAAAAAAAAAAATTCAGTTTTGAAAAAATAGGTGAATAGATATTTTTCCAAAAAATATGATTGAAAAAAACAATTTCAAAAAAATTCAAAAATAATCAATTAAATAAAAAAATATTCAAAAAGTGCTATTTAGTCTCTAAAAACTATTATGTGATTAATTAATATATTAATGATTGATGAAAATTAAATACAGCACGACACTAATTTATATGATTATAAGTTAGGTTTTAATTTTTTATCGCCCCTTATTAAATTTTCTAATTCGCCCCTGTTTGAATGTTATTTATAGATATTAATGAAAAATATTTTGGATTTTGCAATTCTTATGTTTATTTGATTGTTTAATTTTTTACTTTGTCCCTGGAATTTAATTTTTAATACTAAATGAAGATATGTATAATGATCAACAAAATATCATCATTTCATTAAAACATTTAATCATTACACAAAATCGAAAAATAATTTTCACTTATACCATTAAAACTTAAATTTAATTGATTACTATTATTAGCCTGTAAACTAAAAAAAATATTTTTTGAATTTTTTATTTAATTGATTATTTTTTTTTGAAACTGTTTTTTTTCAATCCTACTTTTTGAAAAAACATCATATTTTTTCAAAAATACTTTTTAAAATTGAAAAAACTGAAAAAAAAAAAAAATAGAAACATTTTTCTGAAAAGCCATGCCAAACGGGACTTATGAAATTAATGTTATT
>CATKHJ010704186.1:0-12990 GCA_949750685.1 Vernicia montana | reverse complement strand
AAACACCAAATCACATGCATTGAAATACCAAATTATACAAGTTTAGAGATACTCCCTCAAATTTGACAAGATTCGCTCCTCTTCTCTTGTCCAAAAATCACCTCTTTGAATAGGCTACAAAAAACGACTCAAAACAAAATTAAATAATTTATGAAGAAAGATGGTTTTTTTTTGTATTTTTTGTATTTTCTTTTCAAAACTAGAAATTAAAAGTTGCTAAAATTAAGCAAATTAAATGTGAGATAAGTGAAAGCTTGGGTTTCCTCCCAAGAAGCGCTTTTTTAACATTGTTTTAGCTGGACGCTTTTACCTTTTGACTTCAAGTTACCTCCTCTCGCACATTTTTTTTTATCAGGAATTAGCCTTTTCGAGTCTCTTCAGATGTTTTATGATCACTTTCCCTTAAGTAAGTTGGAAAAGGTTTTAGCTCAATAACTAAAGCTTCTTTTGTAGAGGGCTTTCGCAATTGCTTTCCCCTTGGCAACTCCTTAAATTTTGTCCTCTTCCGATAATGCACTTGCTCTTGTTCTTCTAAAACTTGTGCCTGAGCTATAACTTCCACATTTCCATCTTCAATGGTGGAAATTTGGGTAAGACAAGCTTTAAGAGGGTCTTCTAAACAACTCTTGTCAAACTCTTCTTGGACCACTTCATCAAGAATTTCTACCCGAAAGCATGTATATGTGAAGGATGGGTATTCAGCAGCCTTGGTAATGTTGAACTCAATCATTTGATCCCCTCGTAGAGTAAGTTTGCTTTACTTGACATCAATTAAGGCACTTGTTGTTGCCAAAAACGGTCTTCTAAGAATGAGAGGAATTTCAGTATCCTCCTCCATATCCAAGACAAGAAAGTCCACGGGTATGTAGAATTTTCCCACCTTCACAATAACATTTTCAATGATCCCAACCAAATATTTCACAGATTGATCAACTAATTGCAGAGTTATTATTGTCTTTTTAAGTTCTCCAAGTCCCAATTTCTTACAAATAGAAAGAGGCATCAAACTTACACTTGCCCCAAGGTCACATAAAGCCTTAGCAAACTTAATGGTGCCAATAACACATGGAATGGAGAAGCTTCCAGGATCTTTCAACTTATCAGGTAGTTTCTTCTGAATGATGGCATTGCATTCTTCGGTGAGGGTAACTGTAGCTTGTTCTTCTAAACTCCTTTTGTTTGATAGCAACTCCTTAATTAACTTTACATAAGTTGGCATTTGTGCCAAAGCCTCTGCAAAGGGAATGTTAATGTGTAGTTGCTTGAAAATGACAAGGAATTTCTCATACTGCTAGTCCAATTTGCTCTTCCTTAGCCTTTGGGGAAAAGGCACAGGAGGAACATAATGTTTAGGCAACACCTTATTTTCTTCCTCTTTTGGTATCTCTTCAACTTCCTCATTCTTGGCTTTCACTCCATCTTTTTGTGGTTAGATTTCCACAACTTCATCCTTCTCAGGTTCCACATTCTCTTCAATTAGGACAACCCTCTTCTTTGGTAGAAGGTCTTCAAGTTGCTTCCCACTTCTTAAAGTAACTGCATTACAATGCTCACGAGGGTTACTTTCGGTTCTACTTGGCAAAGCCCCTATTTCTCTTCCTCCCAAAGAATTAGCTATTTGACCAATTTGGAATTCAAGGTTCTTGTTTTGAGTGACGAGTTGATTAATTCTAGCATCAAGTCTTGCTTCCAACTTATCATGCTGCTTGTCTATTTTTTCAAACCTCTCAATTGTCATATTAATGAACTTTTCTAAAGTCGACTCTAAGGATGACTTGGGTTCTTGGGTTTGGTGGCTTGGTTGGTTTCTTTGTTGGAATGGTGGTTGATATGGTTTTTGATTTGAAGTGTTTCCCCATTGGTTATTGGAACTTGAGCCCTGGCTACCTGAATTTCCCCATGCAAGGTTTGGATGGTTTCTTCAACCTGGATTGTAGGTATTGGAGAAAAGGTTACTAAGGGGTCTTTGGTTTTGGTTTGACACATAGTTCATTTTCTCACTGTGACAACACTCCATGCTAGCATGTCCTCCACCACAAAAGTCACAACTCATCACTTGAGCTATTTAGGAATGGATTGGTATAGCTTCTAACTTCTTAGCAATCATATCAACATTGGCATTGAGTATGTAATAGCATCAACCTCATGAATTCTAGCCACCTTTTTTTAACTCTTTTTGTCACTAAACCAGTGATAATTATTAATTTCCATACTCTCCAACAATTGAATAGCATCATCAACATTTTTGTTCATTAAAATTCCACCTACAATTGCATCAATGTGAAATGGAAGTAGATAATCCATTATAAAAAGTCTACACAATCAACCAGTCAGGTAGACCATGGTGCGGGCATTTTCGTTGCAATTCTTTAAATCTTTCCCATGCCTCATACAGAGATTCACTCTCTTGCATCATAAAACTTGTAATGTCATGCCTCAGTCTTGCTGTCTTCCCTGGTGGAAAGTACTTGGCTAAGAATTTTCTTGTCATCTCCGCCCAAGTAGTAATGAACCCTGCTTCTAGACTTCCATACCATGACTTTGCATTTCCTTTGAGAGAAAAAGGAAATAGACGCAGCCTGATTGCATCTTTGCAAACCCCATTAAGCTTGATAGTGTCGCATATTTCAAGGAACTGAGCCAAATGAACATTGGGGTCCTCATGCTCGATTCCTTCAAATCTTGATTGCTGAACCATTTGAATTAGAGCTAGTTTCAGCTCAAAATTGTTGGCCTCCACAACTGGTCTCTCAATTGGAGCTTGAATCCTTTGAGCATTTGGTAGGGCATATGCTCGCAAGGGTTGACTCCTATTATCACGTATTGGAATTTGCTCTTGTCCCTCTAGGTTCTCTTCTTCAAGGTGTACTTCTTCTTCTACCCAACCAAGTAAGAACTCTTGCTCGGCTTCTTCTTCTATGACCTCTTCTTAAATAATAAGACTAAGCTCTCCTAATCTTTCTTGAATCAACATTTCTTTCCTTCTTTTGTTGTTAGCTCTATAAGTCTTCTCTATCTCAAGATTGAAAGGAACTAATTCAGCACCTTTGTTGCCTCTCATAAAAATTTGAGCACTTGTAAAAACAACAACTAAACAAAACTATCAAATAAAACACGATTAAATTACAATAAATTTTATAATTTTGATATCAAAATGCCGTCTCCCAGGCAACGGCGCCAAAAACTTGTTAGTAATTTTCTTACCATAAGTATACAGGTCAATTGTAGCAAATAATTTTGATGAGTAAAGAAGGTTTATCGATCCCACAGGGAGATGATTTTGAGTACCAAATTAATAAACTTTCTAATATTTAATCAAATAAAAATTCAGATAAAGATGATCAATTCAATTGGATATAAATGAACTAATATTAATCAAACAAACAATTCAAGAATTAATTCAATGGGAAACAACATAGGGTTTAGACTTCAGTTGATTTTCAAGCTATTGGCTCATATATACTTATGTAATCATTCAAACTAATTGGAATTAAAAGGTGATTTTCCCTTACCCAAACAAAGTCCTCTATCGAGGTAAATTGTTAATACCCTATTCTAAACTTACACCTACTATCGTGGTTGCAAGAAATTAGACAAGTTCATTAAGTTCATTGGAAAATATAGAACTAACACCACCTAGGCATACCCATATGTCTATGAAGTAACATCTCCTAAGTTTATTTCCCCATTGAACTAACATTATACTTCCACTTTCGCTCCATCATATAGTACTTTAGATAATGAAAATGGTGGCCAATCATTCACATTCATAAAGCCCAAAGGAAATAATTTTATTCCAATCAATAAGAACAAAAACAAAGTATATATGAATTCTAATAGAATCAATCAATATCCATCTAAACCCTAGATAAAGATTTAGCTACTCATATTTAAATTAACAAAACAAATAATTAAATTAAATAACATTATTCAATACAAAATAAAAGAGAAAGGTTTAGAAATGAACTCTAGAAGAAGCCACAATATGGGGATCCAAGGTTGATGATGCTCTCCTTGATTTCTCCAAAAATTGCAAAATCTTCTAATAATATAATTGAAAATTGTTCTAAATCTGAAAATTGAAAATAATATCCTAATCTAATGTTTTTTTCTTGTTTTTCTCCTCTCTCAAAATCGATTCTTCTTTTCCCAAAAATGCTCTCCTTTTTTTTTTTCTGGTCAATCCCTTCTTTCTAGCTCATCTTCTATTCACGATTCTTTTTTCAAAATTTAAAAAGGTTGTACAGTTGTCTCGGCGCACAACTTGTGCACTGGCGGACTGCACAGCCTGTGCAGTTTTTGAGATTTTCTTCATTTTTTGGTAGAAGCGATTTTTACAGTGCACAGCCTGTTCAGTCTGAGATTACACAACCTTGTGCACTCTGAGATTGTCCATTTTCGCCCTTAAACTCCAAACTTCTATAAAAACATCATTAGAACCATAAAACAAGATAACTAATGGAATTTTGAGGGATTTCAACCAAGAATCAAACAAAACACTTCTAATTTAGGGGGAAAACCATAATTTATTTAGTTAAATATTTAGCACATCACTTAGTAAAATCATAGAAATGCATTAGGAACAAGAAATTTATGAATAAGCAGTATTGAAGAAAATTAAAAATCATAGTACTTATATGAAATCATTATAGCACGAATCAAAATATCATAAGTGTCGAAGAAAATTTCAGTTAAATATTCTTTCATTTAAACTGACAGAAACTTGCATTTGTGAGTTCGAGTTTATTCAATCCACAACACTATGAAATCTCACTTTATTATCCATCAGAGATCAAATGGTGGGATGAACCACTACCCATATGTCTCTGCAATTTATAGCATTATCATATACCATTGCGATATAAGTAATAAACCATCGAAGGTACTATGAGCTGACTTATGTACTCTTCATAACGATCATGGACGACTACTTATCCAAGAAACATCTTCGCATGCCTGTGAGAATACATATGACTTAGTTTATAGACATGATCAATTGAGTGACCAGTGCACTTGGTCTAATGAATACCATCATTAGTTGGGCATTCTATCAATTTAACATTTAACATAATCATATATATGACAACAATACTTAAAAGAAACTTTTCATATCATTTCATTCATAAGGTTAGTCCAAATGGCTTCAATTACAATAGGATAACTGTGGTTCGAATGACCTTCATCTATTATAATAGAATGGATCTTATTACAACCAAGACTATCCAATTTATAACAATATAGTTTCGGTCTGAATGACCTTGCTTTACAGAATAATGGTTTCGCCGATTTCACTTTTTGATAGAACTTACAAAAAAATACAATATTAAGTTATCCACCGAAATTGATGGTAACAATAACACTAATGAAAATAATAAAAACATAAGAGGTCAGTCAAGGAATGGAATTCAATGAAATGCAAGAAAGAAACTTCATCATATTGTTCATGCATTTCTACAATTCTATAATCTTACCTTAACATATATTCACCCTCGGCTCCGACTCTACGGCACCCCTCAGATTCTTTTTCCACTCTTAATTTCTCCATCATTTCCGATGGCAGCTTCTTCAATAAATATCAAAATCATCACCATCAAAATCTCCACCAATGGCTCCCCGATAACTCTCTGATCATTCTAGACCAAGGCATCACTACCTAGGTTTTGATCATTATCAAGTTTAGCTTTGCTCATCCTTGGGTTCACTGGATCCAGCGATTTATTTTTTAGACTCACTAAGAGCTCTTTTAAGAAAACTAGAAGAATCATCTACCTCTTAGGTCTTGGGTTTCAATAGAAGATCAACTGTCTCTTTTAGAAGGAAAGACTTAGTGAACAATAATTAATATATATATATATATATATATATATATATATATATATATATATATATAACGAATGAAAAAGATATAAAATATTGAAATTTTTTTGTTTTATTTATTTATTTCAGAAGCATGTTATATATTTCATACTTGCTTCTTTGCTTTTATGACATCAAATATTTGAATGAGAAAATAGGCATATAAAACAATGGGGAATTTATGGCAGATTTGATGAGTAGTTTGCTTTGGCTTGCCCCAAATTCATGCTCTACTCTATTTATTATTGTTCCAAGAAAACTCATTAAAGGTTATGTAGTTTTTCATATTTATGAATTTATTATTAAATCAGGAATTCATGAATACTCAGTTCAACTAATTTTAATCCTCAATTAAAAAAAAATTGAATAAGTATGTCCATGCTCACCATTAATATTCTTCTCAAGCTCTCCCCTATTGGTAACTTCATTTTTCAGCAGAAGAAAAACTCGATTGATGTTTTGTGGTGTGGTCAATTGAAGTGCAAAGTCAAGTATCTTTTTCCTTAAGCATTTATACGATAATAGGAAAAATATATTGAAATTGTTATTTTATCAATACTTGAAGCTATATAGATAAATAAAAACGAAAAGAAAGAAAATAAAATATCAAAATAAAGATGAATGAAAAAAGAAAAAAAATGTGAATATGAAATGAAAAAAGAAAAAAAAATGTGAATATGAATTCATACTAAAAAATATATGAATTTGAGATTTCACTTTTTTGATGCTTCAATTTCTTTTACCAAATCTGAATAAAATATATTACATTGATTGAGATTGATATAAAATTAAGTATATACAAATAATTATATATAAATTAACATTGAATTAGGAATGGCAATGGGGCGGGGCGGAGCGGGTTTTGAGATTTCTGTCCCCGTCCCATGAACAGTCAGGGCAAAAGTAGGGCGGGGTAAATTGGATTCGGGACGGGGATGGGGACGGGGGTCCCCATTTATTTTTTTATAATTTTATGAATGTTAAAACTTCATAATTTATATATTTTAACAAAAATATTATACATATTTATGTTAAGTTTTATATATTATTAATTAATATTTAAATAATAATAATATAATTAAATACTCAATAATATAATTTTAAAGAAAACTAATACATATATATATATATATATATATGAAATTATAATAAAAAATACATATATATTAATTTTATGGAATCGAGGCGGGGATCGGGGGCGGGACGAGAAGACTCAATCCCATCCCCTCCCCATTACCATAGATGGAGCAGGGATTCCCCGTTGGGTTCGGGGCGAGGACGGGTTTCCCGTTAGGGCAGATCGGGTTTTGTCATCTCTAACGTTGAAGTGGCGCTGACTTGGCACTTATAGGTCCTACTTTTTTTATTCACGTGACTATCTAAAAAATAAAGAAGTGAGATTCAAAATTGTCATGTCAGCGTTGACTAACGGTGTTAAGATTGTAAATTCTAAAGTGTTAACAACTCAAACCACAGACTCCTCTTTGTCAAAAAAAAATTTCATAGACTCATAAGTATAAAAAAGTCAAAGCATATGATACTTTTTTATATTTTCCTCTAAATTAATTATATATGAATTAAAAAAAATATGAATAATAAAATAATTAATAACATTTAAATATAGAACAATAGGATTTAATTACCTCATATAAATCAATGAAAATGAGTATTAAATAGAACATCCATAAGTATTCAAATGGGAACAAATGAGTTCATAGAATTCGAAAGAACGCTTTGGAATTTGCGATTCTCCTTTAGAGTCACATTGGTCTAGAGTTGTTCATGGCTTGGGTACTAGCCCAAGTCCGCCCAAAAAAATTCTCTTTTGTACATATATTTTTTTCCTTAGATCTGCCCAAGTCCAAACTCAAAAAAACTAGATTATTTTTTGAACGGGTTTGGGAATATTATTTTTTTGAGGCCCGCCCGATAAGCTCGGTCCGCTCGAAAAATTTATATATAAAAAATTATATACTTTTTTTATGCGGGTCGGACTTAGTCAAAATAATAGGCCCATATGATTGGGCCAAATCAGACTTGAGCTTAAGATTGAAAAGTTAAGCTTGATCAAGCCCGGCCCGCAATTTGAAATGGCCAATAATTGGTCCTTTGCATAGTAGTCAAAAACCATATTTGGCAATTTCTGCTTAGCGATTTCCTCATATTTCATAACATTAACATTAAAATCATTTTCAATATTTGTTTATTTTAGAAATCTATTTTTTTGGTTGTTTGAATAAGACTATATTAAAGGAAATAAGATTGATTTAATAAGTATATGATTACAAATAATCTATAATTACATATATGCTTTGATGAAATCAAAACAATAGACACATGACAAATCATTCGCATAAAAATTAATGGAATCATGATAGACCATAATCTCTTTTTTGCATAGAACTTTGAGAGGAGCAAATAGAAGAGGTAGCCAGAGTTTTTAATCAAAAATGGTATGCGAAATAAACTATAGAAAATTAGATGTGAGTAACTTAGAACTACTATGAATAGAGTGTGATATTTAATTACATAAATTATTATTTACCTTTATTATTTTTATTTTTTTAATTATTTTATATTTAATTAATTTTTTTCTAACTATTGTAGTTAATTAAATTAATATTAATATAAACAATAAAAATTTCAATTGATTGAGTCTTTTAAAAAAATTGGAAACTAATCACAGCAAAAAGTTACAATTAATTTTGTAATTATGAAACCCCGGATTTTTTTGTTTAGGATATTTTGGTCATTTTACATGCATATGTGGTTAAGTCCAAGTTATGGATTAGAGATGATTTAGAGTGTAAAAATATGAACTCTGAAGGTATTTTGAGTTATGTTAAATATGATTTGTAGTATTGGCGTTTCATAATTTTTTTTGTAATTTTCCTATCAAGGGCAATTAGGTATTTTCACATGACGATTTATTAATTGGAGTGTTGGGAGATTTATGTGGAGAATAATTAAATTTTATAGTTATTTTATAATTTTAATATATTAGTGTTAATTTTTGGAAGGTTTGGAATTTAGAGATATGATTGATTAAATTAGTTAATTTTTGGAAGGTTTGGAATTTAGAGATATGATTGATTAAATTAATTAATTTTTTGAGGTTAAAATGTTATTTAAGAAAATACATTAGGATTTTATTTAAGGGATATATATATATATATATATATAGTGTAGAGAGCAGCCACCACTTTTGAGAAGAGAAAAAATGAAACGGAAAAAAGAGGAACAGAGGCAGACGCATTTTGCTCGATGTTTTTAAGTTTCTTTTTTTCCTTCAAAGTTCTTGAAGTTTGATTAGAGGTAAGCTATTAAACCATAATTTCAATATTTTGGAGATAATTTATATATTTGTTTGATGGATTATTGAGTGACTAACTTTAAGATTAGGAAAATAAGAATTAAATATAATTGAGTTAGGTGTTATATTTTGAAATACTTTTTTTGTGAAATTTGATGGAGGAAAAAAAATAAGTAAAATTATGTTATGAATTTTCAATCATATATGGAGTTGATCTTAATTCATATATTTATTAGTTGTTGAATATATTGAATTTAAGATTCTTAATAATGTTTTTAAAGTGATGAACTAAAGTTCATATAGACTTTTCTTGGTAATCAAAATTATGAATTATATAACTTGTGATTGGATAATATTTTACAGTGAAAATTTGATATATTTTAGGAATGGATGTCTAGTTTCTAGTGATTAAACTTGAAAATTATCCAACGGTTGGATCGATTTTTATAGTAGAATTGATGGAGATTGTTTGGCCAAGGAACTTGTATAGACCAGTTTCAAAACAGAAATTTTTAAAGGGGACAAATGAAATTTTTTTGAGTTTAAGTGGGTTGATTATTGCTTAATTTAGGTGTATTTTGGAATTTTTATATAATTTTTAGAGCTGTGGAAGATGGGTTGTCACACCCCGTCCTCGGCGCTCGTCAACGAACCACTCTTAACACATCACCTTCGCTCAACCGAGGTCCTACGGTCTTAGGTTATGGGTAGGCTTCAAGCCACCGATCACCTTGTAGAATCCTTCTATGCCTAGGATCTAATCACTTAAATAATTCATGCTCGACTATGCAAGGCTTATGTGGGCCAAACTTTTAATCACATAGTAAATAATATATCTGAACTTAGGATAAAATCTTCCTCATTTTATTCATTTGAATCACTTCATTACATAAAATTTTCCTTACAATCCATTTACTTTCTAATACAGGTCAATATCAGTTATGAATATTACAATTAAAACTTAACATTCTATGTCTATGTTATAACTCTAGTTCGAATACCTTCCTCGTCATAAATAATTAGAGTCTCTTCGCTAAGAGACGAGGACTGTAACTTTCACCTTCTAACTTCTCCAAGATTGTACCTGAAAACTTATAAGATAAATCTTGAAATCCACAAACGATGTGGTAAGCTATCAACTCAATAAAATAATAGAATTGCATTATAGACAAGGGTTTCATAAATGATTAAAATGACGAAGAGAATTAATCATTAAGGTACTATATGCAATCAATAAAATAGGAATCATATAATATCATAAGTGTAATACCTTAGACTTTCCCCTAGTTAGAACATGAATTATAAGTCTTGAACAATAAAATTTAATTGTTTAATTATATAAGTCTAGCTTAAACCCTAAAGAAATTAATTACGAAAATTTCCTTGAAATTACGTGAATTTAATTATGTGAAATAAGTGTTTATACATATATGAGTATTGTAATATTGGTGAATAAATAAATAGTAGGTAATTATTTAATAATAATTAATTAATAATAAGAGTGTGATAGAATATAAAGGAAAAATGAAAGAATTATTAAAATTTCTAACTTTAGAAAAATAATAATAATAGTACTAAAATTGTAACAACCCGACCTTAAGTCTGTTGTGAGTTTCAAGGTTAAAGGGAATTGATCAGATTATGAGCAAAGAGTGTATATGACGATTGTGAAAATTTGAATATTTAATGAATATCGGTCTGGAAACCAAGTTCATGAATGTGTAATATAAGGCTAAAGATTCTAAGAAATAATCAAAGGAATTAAATCTAGCATAAGAACAAGTAAAATGGAGAGAGTGTAAGAAGTGAAATGGAAAGTTAGGGAACAAAACACTAAAGAGACTAGGAGTTTGGGAATCGAGTCATAAAGAGTGAGTCGATAAATTCTGACATCGGAAAGGATTTTTATATTTTATTTGGATAAACTAAGTAAATATGAGGATATTAGAAGTAATGAAACTTAAAAATTAAGTTGAAGTGAAGCATAGAAAATACCTAAGCAAAATCGGTACGCTAAGCACGAAACCGATGAATCTAGACTTTCGGATTTTTCACAGATTTTGGCTTAGAAAAACTCGATGAAAGAATAAATAAATATAATATTAGAACCTTAAAAATTAGATTAAAAATATTAATATACAATATTTATGTAATTTAGAGTAAATAAAGCTTAGAAAATGGCAATTTGGTGAATAATGGCAAATAAACAATAATTAGGTTGGACTTTTGGTTAAAAAAATACAGAAAATAAATTAACAAATTAAAAAGATAGAGAGTGATGCTGGAAATTTATTTGAATGATGGGGATTAATTCTCTAATTAATTAAAGGAAAAAAAAAAAAGAAATTGGAAGTTGCTAGGAAATTTCCTAATAAGATAAGAAGGAAAAATTTCACTTGTCTATCATTTGTGATCATCTTTTTCATTAACTAAAAGAAAGAAAAGAGAGAAGAGAGAACAAGGAGACATACATGGCAGAAAAAACAAAGGTTGGAGAAGGAAGAAAGAAGATTAAGGTAAGATGATTACAAACTTCTCCATCCTTATAGATTTTAAGTTTATGTACATGTATATGTTTAGTTCCTCTTATTTTCTTTCCTTCCTTGGAATTGGTTTAATGAGAGTTTGATATGAGAATGATTATTTTAAGTGTGTAAGAGAAAAATAAGCTTGGATGGAGTTGATTAAGTGAAGAGAAGTGAGTGGAAAGTGATAAAATGGTGAGATGATGAAGTGAACTAGGGTTAGTAAGGAGAGTTGGATTCCTGAAACTTGTAGCCCCTTTTGAAGGATCTTGAGATCCGAATTTGAACTTGATCAAAACTAAAAAGTTGTATATATGGATGTGGAAAATAGGTTTATCAAAGGGCTTAGTAAAATTTGTATCACGTTTGGAGATATGAAGTTTTTAGTGAGACTGCCTCTGTGTACAGGGTTAAGGGAGATGCAGAATTTGAAAAATGGTTTCATGGGTCTTAGAGTCAGATTTAGAGTAAACTTAAAACTAATGAAATGTTCTCTGATATATATTTTGTTATTTGGAAAAATTTCTTAAGAATATTGTTATCACGTTGGGATTTATTGAGACTGAAATAGGACTGCCCCTGTATGAAGAGCTGATTAGAATATATAATTTGAGACACAATTTTGAGGGACTTAAAGACAGAAATGGGTCAAGGATAAAACATATGAAATAATTACTTGTATGTCTATTTTAATTAAGTGAAATAATTGTAGCATTTGGCCAAGTAAATCAGAAGTTATAGTGAAAATATTGGTAATAACTCAGTCTGTCTAAGACAGTAATGCAGGGCAGCGTTAGAAATCCTACCAAATTTCGTGTAGGACTCAAAATAAGCTAAAATTTTAGTATGTTGTGTCCTTATATGTTAGTTTTATAGTGACACAATAATCGAGGCAATTGGAGTAGTATAGCATAAGATATGGCAGTAATGAGGAGGCTGGGTCAGGAACGAAACCTATAGGCATAATTTAGAAGTTAAGCATTTAATGTTAATGCTTAGTGTAAATTAGCTAATTGTGAATTTAAATTGAATGTAGAGACATAAGAGGAGCAAGGAAGAGATGAGGATCACCATTTGACCTTACTCAAAAGCAAGAAATTTTATAAGGAAGAGCATAATAGAGGTGAGTGATTACTATCCTATTATTTATTGCGATTTTGAAATCGAAAACCGTATTCATTGATAAACCATCCTACATGAAAATTCCCGTATATCCAAAATTGATCATTTATTTACTTGATTAAATAGATCATTCCAATGTATTTATTTGAATATTGTAAATATCTATTCGATTGA
>CATKHJ010704106.1:0-17086 GCA_949750685.1 Vernicia montana | reverse complement strand
TAATAGAGCATCAAAATTATGTCAGTTTGCGTGTGCAATTATTAAGTAAAGTTTCTAAGATCAAAATTAACATGCAGCCACTTTTATTATAACCCCATCATCATACAAATAGATTATAGATGGTACCATCTCTTTATAGTGTGGGAGTCATGTCTCTGGTGCATTTTGACCCTCTTCTCTTTTTAAGCTCTGCACTTGATATACACACACACACACGACATTAACGAAAAGTAGATGTTTCAATTTTTTTCATTCCTTTGGGACCTACAATTGGCATCTCCAACAATGAAAGCAAAATCAATGCTTTTATCTTTGTTTATTTACTCAAACTATCATTTTGTTAAGGTTTTAAATATAATGTAAGTGAAAATTTACCACCATTTAGTATCGAAATCAAAATCAAAATCAGTCAAGGACCAAAACAGAAGCTTCAAATGGAGATTCTTAATTTTTCGTTTCAGAAGCTTAAAAAAATTCAAGTTGACACACAACATGTTCTCAGTTCCATAATTTTATCAAAATTCTAGGCCACAAAGTTGCTAAAATTGGAAAACTCAAAAAATTCACATCATTGTCTCAAAACATAAAGCAAAATCAACAAATATTAATTATTTATACATCTCAAAATAGCAAGAGGTTGCTCATATTCAACAAATTCATGATAAACTTTAACATCCTTGTTAATAAAATTAATTTGTACACAGGGCAAAAGAAAATATAAGCAAAATTAAAATGCAGTCCTACCTGAAACTTCATAAGTTGTGCCACAATTAATTTCAGTAGCAATCACAGAAATTGTTTCTTTCAGGGTAACAGAATGACCAGATACTGATTTGTCCCTGAAACAACAGATTCAAGAACAAAAGAAATCACAAGATGTTACCATATTCAATCCTTATACTGACATAAATTCTAATTCAAAAACACAGAAAAAAAAACAAAAAGGTAAGAGAAATAAGAAGCTAAAGAGAACCCATATATCCTTGACAATTACTACTTTACAAGTCTTAAAATCAAAACATACTCATTTAAAAATTTAAAGGAAAGAAACCGAGAAACTTCTAAGAAATGAACTCTGAAAATAAAGCTCAAAACCTCTCCTCGAATTTGGCCCGAGTCTCCTTGGCAGCCGCCACCCTCCTCTCCTTGCTCTACAAGGCGTCGACGGTGTAGTGGATGGATCAATGAACAAAGAATCGGTGAGAGTGAGAGGAGTGAGCAGAGCCTGTGAGAGATTTGTGTGTGAGAGGGTCCGATGGTGAGTAAGTTTAGAGTGAATCAGTGAGGAATCGAAAGAGAGAGAGAGAGAGAGAGCTGTGAGTTGTGTGTATCTATCCGAGTGACAAGAGAGAGATGAGAGAAGGAGAAGATCGATGAACAGAGAAAGAGGAGCAGAGATTGAGTCTGTGATAGTGAGAATAGGGATTTAGAAATTTTGCTTTTTGAAACTAGGGATTTGAGTTTTTTTTTTTCCGGTTCTTTTGATAATAGCGCGGCTAAGTAAAAAATAAAGGCAGGACTGAAAACTTTTTTAGGATAATATCGTAAAACGTCTCAAAATCTTAAACTTTAGACATATTTTTCACTTATTCTTAGTAATTTAATTATAATACATTATTTATTATCTTTTGGAACAATTTTACTAAATCATCACAGATAATAAAATTTAACCTCATCACATATATATTATATCATTTAGAGACACATTTTAGAAAACGTCACAAAATATAGTTTTATTTATATTTAGAGACGCTTATTACACTATTGCTAATCAGTGAAATTTAAGGACATTTTATTTCGTTGCGGTTTATGAAATTTCGTCACTGCAATATGGTGGAAAAGCAAATGGTAGTGAGTAGCAATTGTAAGCACTTATTAAAGATGAAATTTATAAAACGTCTCTAAAACTATCCTATTAGGGACAATTTTAAAGGTGTGGCAAAATAAATCGTCTTTAATTTCCTGTTTTCTTGTAGTGACTGTTTTACTTTACTTTAATTCATACATTATTATTCATTCATTTATATTGTTCATGAAATCCATTTTAAGTCATTGTGTATTAAACTTGTCAAACTAGTAAAAATGAACCGAAAATCTAGTCCCCGAATCCTTTTTGGTAATCGAGGGCTAGTGCATTTTTCTATTGGGTAATAATTGGAGTCAAATGGGTTTTTCCTTAACTTTTTTCAAAATAAAATAAAATTAAGGTGGCGACTCCGAAATTCATTTTTGAAATCAACCAATATGAACTCGAGGGTTCCATCGTGAGACCAAACCCGAATGACCATTTCGATCCCCTCTAGCGGATAGGACCGGTGCTCGGGCGAGACCTCACAGGAATTTGCTTTATACAACCCATGGGTTCTTTTGAGATAAGAAATCTGTTTGGTTTTGGCTTCATCTCTAGTACAACATTTAGAGGACTTTGGTTACAAGGAGATTTTTAGGCTACCAACAAATGACTTAGGTTTTAGGGTTCCACTCTTTAAGAGGTTTACGAGGTATGATCGATTTTATTTTTGCCAATGAGCTAAGGCTTCGAAAATGAGTTATGTGCCATTCACAAATGGTTTGGGCTTTATGGTTTGAAGAGCTGTGATTAATTTTTGTTTTGCCAAAGAGCTTATGCTTCAGTGGTTTGAACCTTTTGGGATTTATGATTGGTTTTGCCAAAGAGTTTGGGCTTTGAAGATTGTTTATTATCCATCCAAAAATGGTTTGGGCTTTGTTGTTTGAACCTTTTAAGAGGTTTATGGGATGTTTTATGGATTTTTTTGTTATAGCATGATCTATGGAGAAGACAATGAAAGTTATCTTATTATTTGAGATTAAAGAGACTCTTACGGTGACGCTTTGTCTGTTGGACAGGGGGTTAAAGGATGAGCTCTTTGGAATGGGGAAAGAATTTTTTGATTTGGTCTCTCAGTGATTTGAGCACTTGACACAAAGACACAACTTGGAGAATATGATGTTGATAAGGGATGATGGGTTGGCAGAAGATGACTTGAAAGGATATGAATGATAATGATGATGACTTCATAGGACATGCCCCTAATGCGGGATAAAGAAAACTTGGCCTGTGATGAATTGACATGCTGACTTGAAAAGTCTCTTGTGATGATTTGGGAAAGATGACTCCGAGGAGAGGTAGAGTTGTTTAGCTCTTTTATAAAGAAAACAAATAATTAACACAAAGAGGGATGAACTATTTATTTTAAGACAGGCTTTATGATGGACTACTTAAGTGGGACAAACCAAGCTATTTACTTGAGTAAGACTAACATACTCGAATTTTTGACATTTGAATGAGACAGGACAAACTATCTACCTTTCATTTTGAAAAAGACAAATAAACTTGAACCTTTGAATGATACAACTTGACACTGGAATCTAATTTGAATAAAATATTTTTTATTTTTTTTAACTCTAATTTTTGTCCTAGTCACCCTTTCAAGTTTTCAACTCAACGAGCTTGCTCTAATTTTTTCCTAATCTGCCTTTCCTGGTTTTCAACATAGCGAGATTTTTTTAACTTTTACTTAAGCCGCCCTTTTAGGTTTTCAACCTAACAAGCTTTCTTTAACCTTTTTTTTAAGATTCGGGCAAATGAATCAAAAAGGAAATGCAATATTGGCATAAAAAGAAATTTTATCATCATTTAGACTGCACCCGAATTGGGCTACCTAAGTATCTCCACTCTTTATTATTCCTTTATTCATCTTTTCTTAGGAGGATCAGGTCCACGTAGTTCTTGGTTGCAATGCATGATTATTTCTTAAGTAATCTAGATTACAATGGTTGGAAAATTTGATTTCGTCTAAGCCCATTAAGATGGCACTTCCACCGAACAAGATCTTCTTGAGCACATATGGAATGACCTAATTAGTTTTGAACTTTCCTCTTGGATCATGAACTGGAGCTCTGACAACCTTCTTGTAATCCTCTATCCCTCACCTTTTTTATTTAAATGCCTAGATAGCTTTTGTTGGAAGCCTTGGATCCGATACAAAACATTCATCATTTTTTTCATTGATAGAATTTAACTGGTCATGATACCCTTTTACCCATTCTGCTAACTTTCACGCATAATCCTAGCTAATCAAATTTCTATCTTAATTGGCAAAATGACTTCCGTTCCATACATCAATGAATAAAGAGTTGCCTCCATTAGGGTACGGATGGAAGTTCAGTATCCCTATAAAGCGAAAAAAAAAAAAACAATTTGTTCATGCCAATTTTAGTGATTATCAATTTTTTTTTTTCTTTTTGCAGAAGAGACTTAATCATTTTATTGGCTGCTTCGACTACCCTACTGCTTAGACACTCCCTTTTCAAAAACTTGAAGATTAGACCACATACATTAGCCATTTGTGAAATGAAATGGCTAATGTATTATAATCACCTTAGAAAACTTATGATCTCCTTTTCTGTTTTTGAAGCCGACATTTCTATAATAGCTGTCGACTTTGTAGAATCAACCTCTATTCTTCTCTTGTTGACTATGTAACCCAAAAGGACACCAAAAGATGCCCCAAACAGACATTTGGTAGGGTTCAACTTTATATTGTATTGGCAAAGTCTAAGGAAGAATCACCTCAACGCATCTAAATGACCTTTAGTCGTTTTAGATTTTATGACTATGTCATCCATGACATCTTTATACGTCATATCATGGAAAATGGTAGTTTCCATCCTTTGGTATATTGCCCCAGCGTTCTTTAATCTAAAAGGCATGACCTTGTAGCAGTAGGTGCCTCATTCTATGACAAAGGTTGTTTTTTTCCTTATCATAAGGGTAGACTTGAATTTGATTATATCCCGTATACAGGTCAGTCAAGGAGACCACTTCATATCCTACCATGCAATCAACCAATAAGTCAATATGAGGTAAAGGAAAGTCATCCTTTGGACATGCCTTGTTCAAATCCCAATAGTCCACACACATTTTAACCTTCCCATCTTTCTTTGGAACCGGTACTATATTGGCTAACCATGAAGGATAGGTGGTTAACTCGATAAACCCATTATCTAACAGTTTGGTGATCTCCAAGATCTTTAAAGACCATTATGATTTCAATCTTCGCAACTTTTGCTTCATGTGCTCATAGGTAATGTCATTGGGCTCCCATGCGAAACAAATCCACAAACTCTTAGCTTATTCCAACTGATCTGTCATGATGCAATGCATGTAATTTCCTTTGTCAAGGTTTATTGATTCTTTGCCTTTGTCTTTTTATTTTTTATTTATTTACTTATATTTATTTATCTATATATATCTATATATCTATATATATCTATATATCTATATATCTATATATATATATTTTGATGTCTCATTCAAATTGGATTTAGAAGAAGAAAACAAGCAAATGAACAAGAAGATATAAAAATATAAGATGAAAATTCAAACTTTTTATTATGAACAAAAATACCATTATCCTTGGTTACATCGAAATTAAAAGAAAGACCGGGAAGGTCGATTACATACTTGAACGAAAGAACATGACTTAACAAACTCTCACTCCAACTTGGAATAGGAATCAACTTGAGGATGGACTCGAATAAGGGCATGTAAGCAACGCTGGTGTCCTTCTCAAAGTACCGATTTGTTAGGTAAGTTTAGGGTAGGCTGGATGAGCTTGGTATGGTCTATTTCTACTTTACTTCCAATTATGAAGACTTGCTCAAAGAGAGTAGCTGTTCTAATCAAAATTTTAGTGTTTTTAGGATGTTATTTTGATTAACTTTATTTATTTCTAATTAGTTTTTAGTGGTTTTTATGTGTTTTTAAGTTAATGTCAAGTGTAGGTATGTTTTGGAATGAAAAGAGGTGAAAATGTGCAAAATTGGCATATTTTAGGTCAATCAGGTCAACATGGGCGTGTTGGGCATCATTTGGTGTGCCAACGGATGAAATCACATCAATCTAGCCATTTTCCATCTCTCCACGGTCGTGTAAGCCTCTGTTTGTTACTGTGTTCAGTTTTGACAGCTCAAATGCTCTTTAGTATTTTGATCATAACTGGAGCTACAAACATCGGATTGAGGCGATTCAAGATGATTTGGAAATCTAAGAGACAGTGCTACAAATATCATGATATCCCAAAGCCTAATTCTATTATATTCAATTTATAAATCACAACTCAATATGATTATACTATTTTTGCAACATGGTTGTGTTGCATAAGTAAGGGGTGACGTGGCAAAAAGCTTAGGAGCTGACTCTTAGCAATTAAAGCCCTAAAAATGCATATAAATAAGAGAGTTTTCATAAGAAAAAAAGGAAGCCAACCCTAGTAGCATCCAAGCTCTAGGAGGAGGCACACATCATTCACCACACTTGAGATTTTCATGTTCTTTCTTAAGTTTTCTTTTGGTGATCAAGATTGAATTAAGGTTTAGTTTAGTTTTTTATGAGAAACACTTTTGAAGATAGGTTGACAAGAGATTGCGCTTATTCTTCAAGGGATTTCATCTAGGGTTTTGTATTCTCAACTTTTTATATATAATTTAATTATTTCTTACATGGGCACATGAAATTGAATGTTTTTTGATTTAATAAAGTTGATTTTCAATTCTCTTTCATTATGAACTAATCTTTTATTCTAGGGTTTAAATGGATCTACTTTGGTTGTTATGGTTTGCTTAGATGAATGAATTAGAGTTGTATGTCATTGTTTATTCTTCATTTCATATACTTATGCCTGACAAATATATAGTATATCCTAGGTGTTGATTGTTATATCGAGAGATTACATTTAGCACTAGAAATATGAACAATGAACTTAAGGAATATGAATTCAACCGATAATAATTCCTTTGCATGCTTGTGATTTTGTTTTAAGCGTAATTGATTTCTAATAAACAGGATTCGAATGACACATTTGTTATAATTAGATTGGGTTTATTTCATGCATTTGCATTACCCTAATCATCTCATTTAAGCAACCATACATCAATTTAGTGAAGTTGAACACCCTAGAAGCTCATTCAATCTTATTACCTTCTTCGCATTCATTTTTTGCTCTCAACAACCTTGCATTCATTTTCTCATTCGCATTCAACAACAAAGCCTTCTTGAATTAGAGTGTTTAGGATTTAAATTTCTAAATTTGTGTTAATTGACATTAGTAGAATAATTAATTTAGGATTATTGCACTTTGGTATATTTTCACAACTCCTTGAGAGATCGACCTCGGGAATGAACTTATCGCTATCGTATGATATGATTCGTTGTGAGTATTTAAATTTGGCTGCTTAAATTAGAGTTCAAATTTTAATGCAACAATAGCCTCCAAGTTTTCTTCCCAATCCTTTTACTCCCAAATTTTCAGAATTGAGGGAGTTGATAGTGGCTCAAATATCGATGGGGATATTGGATCTTGGTCTAGGAGGGAGGATATCTCCATTGTCAATAAGGTCTTGGATTATGTGCCTCAAGTTCTTGCACATGTTTATATTATGCCCAACTCCTTGATGGTACTCACAATATTCATCAACATTGTAGCTTTTGGGTAAAGGGTTTGGTGGTGCCTTGGATTATGAAGGCGTCACCAAATTAGATTCCAGAACCTTTTTGTAAACCACTCTTAAGGTTTTTCCCAATTTGGTGAATTTCCTCCGTTCCAATCTCAAGGGTTGTCGGATAGTGATGGCAGCTATCTTCCTACTTTTTCGATTGGTAGAGGTAATAGCAATGGAGGTTGAAGTGTTATTCTTCTTGTATATTTTCCCCACTGTGTGGTCTTGCTCAAGCACATTCATGTTACGCTTCAAGTCTTCTTGGTATCTGGAGGGGTAGGATTTTCCCAACTTTGAAAAGGATTCAAAGAAGAGGAAGGGTTGATGTTTAGGATTGGTGGCATGGCACTTTTTGGCATTTTTCTATTATTGGTCTGATCAACAATAGAAGCTAAGGTGGCATTGGTGTTTGAGATTTGGGGTGTGGCACTTTCAGATATTTTTCCATTATTGGTCAAATCAACAATAGAAGCTAAGATGGCATTGGTTTTTGGGATTGGTGGTGTGGCACTTTTAGGCATTTTTCCAAGAGCAACATCAATGGGTTTGACTTGGTTCATCATTCCCTTTACCTCGTCAATGATGAATTGGCATTGGGAATTCAAGGCCTTGGTGAAATTTGTTTGTTAGGTATTGAGAACGGTGATGAGATGGGCTAATGCATTGTTGAAGTTGGTTTGTTAAATGCTTAAAACCTTGTTAAAGTTGGCTTTTTGAGCATTAAGGGTAGAAGTGAGAATGGCTTGGAATTTCTCCTCTTACTTCTTAAGGAGGTTGGTTAAGAGGGTATTTATGGTATCCATGTCGAAAAAATTAGCCATTGGTACCTTCAAAAGCAAAACAAAGAAACGATTTAAGTATATGGAAAAGGTATGAAAAGGTAATGAAGGCATTGAAGGAAGAGTGGCGCCAATTGCAACGGAAGCAAGGTGGTGGGGTGAAATTTTAAACAATTTAAAATTTCACTTCACCCATTTTTGGTCCAAACTTTCATTCAAGCAATCAATTAATTTGTGTGTAAAACACATATGCAAAGAAAGAAGAAAGAAGAAAGAAGAGTAATCTAATTACCTCTTGAAGGTTTCTTGTTTCTTTAACAAGAGTTCCCCAAGTTTGAAGCCTCTAGATCATCCATACCTAGTTCTACCATCAAGTTTCCTTAGGGTTTTCTATGGTTGTTCTTGAATCCCTCTCTTGGTTGCCCAAATATGATTCAAGATCCTCCCACTAAAACCTTTAGAAGATTAGGTTTTCTCTTTTAATTGTTTTGGACTAAACTATTTTTCAATTGCAAAAAATTGTTCTTTCATAAAGAACTAAGAAAAGAATTTGAAGATTAAAAGAAAAATTGAAGAAACTTTTTCTTCATCTTTTCTTTCAACTCTCTCAAATCTCTAATCTAATTTTGCTTCAAAGGAAAAATGAATTCATCTTATAAAGAAAATGAAAAAACCATAGCTTTTGTATCTTCTCCAAGACTTAATCCTTAAGTCTGTAACTCTTAGTTATTAAGTCTTTTCTTACACATCTTTTAGCTAAACCAATTGTGAAGAAGCAAAGTTGGACTTTGCTACCACAAATAATGAAATGACCATTTTATCCTTTGAGAGCTAAATTGACATTTCCAATAGCTAAAAGTAGAAAAGACCATTTTAACCTTAGTGTATATTCTCTAACCCCTAAACCCATCCAATGGGCTTAGTGAATAGTAAATATTCTCTAACACCTAAATTTGCCTTTTTCCATATCACATATGGACTTTGGCCACATCTCATGTGTTTAGGGTTTCCACTAAGTTTAAAATTAATTCTTTGATTTGTTTAGTCTAAAGCATTTTCAATTTAATCCTTTAAATTTGTATCCTATACAAATTAAGATTTAATTGAAAAGAAACCTTTATGGATTTAAACTTCAGGATATGCTAGGATCCTTGTAAATTTAATTATAAGTTCAATCATTTTACCACTAATCAATTAATTAAACACTTTAATTAATTATTATGGTAAACCTTTTATACTTGATAGGTGATTACTTTTGGGTGTGTGATTTTCTAGGTTCATGTCTAATTAGCAATGGGAATGAGAAAATATTTTTCTCTACTAATGTGAAATTCCCATTTCACACTTAGTCCCATAAATCGTGAGTGACGCCTAGCAAAGCATATCGCGACTATATAATTAGAAATGAATATTTATAGTTGATCACTTAAACATTACATGGACTATCGATCATAAATTATCATGCACTTGAATCCCTTCATTAAAATCTCAATCTCAGCTAGGGTAATGGTTTATGTCAAATCCTAATGTGCCTTGATTATATGCCATTATCTCGATTCTAATTTTTGATATAATTAGATTCCTACTAGAAACTCTTTCTAGTGAATCTGTCTGTTTTGGCCAGAAATTTTAGTATCAAGAATAATCAGATAGTATAGGATATTAACCTTGTTTACTCAAAATTATGAATTCTATCTTGGCGATCACTTACCTCCATATATAACTAATTAGAACCATCACATGTCATATATTTGTACATGAATAGCACGTCTATGTAAGCAGTAATAAATCCTAATCACATATATATAAGATACAGTGTCCCTCAAGTCAAATGACTATATGTACTATTATGACCTAGATGATAAATAACTGACAATTAGTAAAACTCCATATTATTATCATCTAACGTCACAGTTCGACTATTCATCCTATGAATATCCACGTGTTTGTATTGACATCATATGTCAAGCAGCATGTGACTCACTGCCTCTATAATCATAAGTATCACATACTAATTATAGAAAACAAACAGAGGTGATGGTCTTCCGAAATTAATGATGTCCAGTCATTAATCCTATGACCATTAACATATTTAAAGTATTTGTTTTGAGAGCAATCTGTCACTCATATTCTTAACACTTGAGAATAGATCATCTCACAAAATACTTAAGGACTATATTCAATAATATGAAACCATTTTCATATAATGAATATATTTATCATGCCATTGGAAATTATTATCTGCTATTACATAACTATTATATGGTTCCTAGGGCATATACTGCTATCAGGCATGGGCTGGTATGCAAATAATGAGGGAAAAATGATGGGGAAAAGGCATGAAAAGGTGATGAAGGCATAGGTTGGCATGAAAATGTTTTGGGTTTAAAAGCAGAGTGTTGTGTCTTGAAGGTTTTAGGCCAAAAGATCTTAAGCTTAGGGGTAGTGTATTAGGCTCTTGCATTTGGGTATTTTGGGCCAAAAGTTTTGGGCTTAAAATAATATGTTTATGGGTTAAGGCCTTTGGATGAAGGGTAAAGGTGTTTAAGGTAAATGATGTTTATGGCTAAGGTTGACTCTTAATTGGTTCAAGGTACAACCTAAACTCATAGAATGGAATGCAGGCCTTATGCATTATGGATGCATGATATGCATTGAGAAAAAGTGATTAATGATTATGCAATCATACCAAAGTTCTCACTTATGGTACATACAACCTAAGGTCTAAGTTCTATGTTCATTAGATGAAAGGGTAAGGGTGGCTTGATATAGGGTACCCATCACACTAAGGTAGTGATATATCTAATCACATATGAAGCAAACAGCCTCACGTGGGTCCAACAGTACGAGCTGCCATGGCCATTACACCTTTGAAAGGATCAAAGGATTCATCGCGGGGTGAATGTTTTCGTTATTGGCGAATAGACCCAAGGAGGATTACCTACTTGATACTACAATTGTTATCTATTGTTTTCCTAGAAAAACTAAGTTTAGAGGCAATGAGCCTATGCAAATGATGCATGAAGAAGCTATAATTATATTAAAAAGCCAAACTTTACAATTTTCTCTTTTGTTATGAACAAAATCAATTAGTAGTCCTCTTATTATTTCTTTAAAAAAGAAGGTGGTCCCCAATGAAGTCGCCAACTATGAGGCCTAGCCCAAGCATTGGTCCAATCCACTAGGAATCAGAATGCTCTTTTGGGTTCGATCTCACGATTAAAGTGGCTATCGCTTTAATTAGCAAATTAGTTCTTTAATTTTGAAAATGATTTTGGAGTCGCCACCTTAATTTATTTTTAATTAGAAAAATATAAGGTAAAAACTCATTGATTGACTCGATTAAAATTATCCCAAAGGAAAGTGCACTAGACCTTCGAAACCAATGAGGATTCGGGGACTAGATTTTTGATTCATTTTGAAAACAATGATTTGGCTTATTAATATAAGAATAACTTAATGAAAATGATTTCATGAACAATTAAAAAATAGGATGACAAATATAAAGTGAAATGACAATTATAAACATGTAAATAAAAAAGAATAAAAGCAACATAGACAAAATAAGAAGGTGATAGGAAGAGATGTTGTTTATTTTAGTTTGGATTTACCACTTTGAACAAGTGTGCCTGCGTATCCCTTCGAATAAGAATCAAAACTCAAGCAGTTCTTCCATTTTGTAATGGAGGGCTTATTTATTTTATCTTGAATTTTATCATGTTTTTGATGATTTTAAAAAAGGTGCTTTGCTTTAGAGAAAAAGGGAAAAGGTGTTTTATCTTGATTCTCTTTTAAATCGAAGGAGGTCAAAATGCCTTGTCAGATCAGAATTCCAATTTCCAAAATGCAAAGGTATAAAATAAGTCTAAGTCTTAAAGCTAAGTCAAATCAAAGAGAAATGACTTGGTCGCCTCACATAGGAATAAATAAATAAATAGCAAACTAATAAAAAGCAACTAATAAAAAAGCAACTTTAAAACCTTATTTAATCTAAAGAGGATTAAACTAAGCGGACTAAAACCAAAAAAGAATTAGCCCTAAGAGACCTTTATAAAGAAAATAGAGGGAAGATTATAATGTTGAGAAGACAACTATCAACTAACAACCAGGGAGTGGGTTGGAATGAGGTGAGGAAGCTTGGTTATATAGGATAATGAGTGAGGGAAAGAGTTATAATTTCCAATGTGGGATTTGGTGCACAAAAGCAAGGAAAAAGACGAACTAGATAAAGGATATCGCAGGTGAAGTATGCGGTTCTGCAGGCTACCTTGCAGCAACCGCACAGGCTCCTGCTGTTCCGTAGGGCAACCTGAGGCATTCTCAAGTTGCTTTTTAGAAGCTTCGCCTGTTTTTCCCCGTTTGCATCTGTTTGTATTCATTCTTGCCCATTCTCGATTCTGAATGTCTCGGGGGCTTTCCAAAGGGTGTGGAAGTCAGATTTCTCTATGTGAATGCTTGACTCTTACTCCTAGACCTGCATAAGTCAGGTTATATGCAATAAAATATCCTAGAGGTGCAAAATTACGCTTTCACACAATGGTGATCTATATATTGCTAAAGTGTTGTTTGTTGATAATCTTAAGCATAATCTTCAAAAGTAATCAATTGTGTGATAGAGATTATAAGGTCATATTTGAATAATTTGGATATGAGGTTGTGGATATCAAAACAAATAAGATTGCTTTTATTGGTTATTGTCAAGGTAATGTGTTTGATGTGGATCTAAATGATGTTTCAAACAAAAATTTATACTTGTTTTCAATCAAAGATGAGGATACATCCTTGTGGCATAAGAGATTAGGCCATGATAGTATATATGTGATTTTAAAACTTTCTAAAAGATATTTAGTAAATGGTTTGTCAAAAATAAATTTTTAAAAATAAAAGTGTTTGTGATGTTTGTGTGAAGGGAAACTCTAGAATTTCTTGGTGAAGGGTGGCCCTATTATTATAGGGCATAAATAAATAAAATATAACTATTATTAAATACTACATTTGTTTTGAATTTTTTTTTCTTTTATGACAAAGGTGGGTGGCGCTGAATAAACTGAAAATTAAGTGCTAAAAATTTAAGTATTAAATAATAAAAATGATATACTTTTTAAATTATAAGAATATTTAAAAATTTAATCACTTATTGTATTCATTGTAAATTTTAAATTAAAAATTTGACTTATCATTTTAAGTCACATTTTTAATTTTATTGAAAGTTAAAATAAGTGTTACCAAACAATTTAAGATAATTAAGTGTTAAAAATTTTAATTTAAATGTTGATAACATCATTAAACACCACCTAAATGCAGTGGTGATGCCACATGTAGAAGAAGGTGGGCAATTTCCTACCTTAATTTTTTTTAAAAAATTTATTATTTATATATATTTATAATTATTGTGAATAGTATTGTTTGCTCTTCTTAAAATAATAGTTTGTCCACCTTATTATTGTCCTTCTCTTTTAAGAATTTGGATTACTTTACCCTTTTGTTTCTTGTATAAAAGTCAAAACATATTAAATAACAATCAACTAAAAGATAAAGAAGGGTTCTTGCTTTTCTAAAAAAAAAAAAAGAACCAATCAAAATCAATTAAAGCCTTTCTCTTTTCAAGAAACAAACTCTACAATGTTGTTCAAACAAAACAAACTCTACAGTGACAATATTCTTTTCTTTTGGAATATTTTGATTTAGAAGTAAGTAATTTATTTGCAATCTTTTTTTTTTTTTTTTTGTATATTTTTATATCTTTTTAGTGTCAATATTTATATACTTTATTTTTATTAGATAAATTTATCTCTAATTTAAATTTAAAATTTTTAAAATTAATCAAATGAAAAGAAATTTTGAGTAATTGTTAGATTAGGTTCTTAAATATTAAAATTTATCATGAGCATATGTGTAACTAATTTACAAATTGTGCCCACTTTGATAATTGTTAGATTAGATTCTTATATAAGAATTGTTCTTACAATGTGTGTTGTTTAAACAATATTTAATTGCTCACAGCTTATTTAAAATTACAAGCATTATCAAAGTAATTATTTAATCGCTCACATCTAATTTATTTATCTCAAATTTTTATTGCATTTTTTTTTCTTTTTGTATAGAAACTCATTGCATTTTGCCTTCTTAATTCTGAATACTAATTTCGTCATTGCCTAAATGGAAAGTTAATCAAGAAAATGTGTTTTCTAAAAAAAAGAATAAAACCGACATAGATAAGATAAAAGGTGTAAATGGCAACCATAATCCATATTAAATTATTAATGATACCATTTTCCATTTTTACGAAGATAAAATAAATTATAGTTCTTAATTTCACAATTTTTTTATATGTAATTATTAATGATAAATTAGAATATATGATTAGTATTGTTGGTAAAAGAGTTTGTTATGCTCTCTTTACTAATTAGTATTTAATTTTGAAATCAATACTCATACATTAATTACTGAATGTACTGAAGGCGTTGACCCGAGAATACTCTTGATTGACTGAAAAAAAAAATATATATATATATATATATATATATATATATATATAAACGGCCCAAAAACAAGACTAATTGCGCTTATTATTTCAATTCCTATGTCATTGCCAATTTTTTTTTGCAAATTAATATGGCAATACAAGTCATCAACTCATTTAAATTTTATAATATTACCCATTCTAGTGGGCATATTAAATTCCAATTTAATTTAATTTCAAATTCCACGCGTTAATATCGATTCCAATGACTGTATACTGTTATGATTCCCATATTTAAATTTCACATACCAATGGAAATAGAAAAAAGAAGCGGGTAGTGTATATTTGGTAGAATTACAAATTGAAGAGAGAGACATGTGTTCAACTCCTATTGGTCAAACAACGGATATGAACCTTCAGAGAAACAAGCTAACGTCGGTTTTTTAGTATGTATATCGAAAGAAACTTCCTGGCTAAGCAAATTTATCCTTGAAAATCATAATAATAATAAAAAAGTAATTACTTCCTTTCATGATCTGGTCTCCTTTCTATTCCTCTCTATATATAATATAACACCATAATTTCAATCCGTCTAGCATGTGTCTCTCTATTTCTCTGTTTTTTTTTTAATATTGAAATTCAAAACCGTAATCTCATAATTCTAATTATTTTGAGCAAATGACTGTTATCGATAATAATAATGATACATATGATATGTGTGACCTCCCAGACCTTGAGGTAGAAGAGTATAGTACAGGACTTTGTATCCCACAAGATCCAATAGAGGACTTGGAATGGTTTCCTAGTTTCTCTAGCAACCTTATTTCTTTGAGCGATTTGTGTCTAACCCCAGAACATGAACCCTCCACAGCAAAGCTAACCGAGGACCTATCTCCTGTTGATTCTCCGATTACTCCAGAGCAAAACCTTGAAAAACCAGAAGATAAGAGGCGAGTTTTAAAGCGTGGCTTCGAGCCCTTTTCCGACTCTACTCTTCCTAATAAAAAACAACGGAGCAAACGTGTGTTGAAGCAGCGACAAGGTGCATGGTCGTCATCGGCAGAAGGGGTATTTTTTATATCGGAGAAGGGGTCATCGGAGAGTGAAGAATTGGCGGCGGAAGATAATTTGTTTAGGATAGAGAAAAGACAGTGCATTCATTGTCAAACATATAAAACACCACAATGGAGAATTGGGCCGTTAGGGCCAAAAACTCTGTGTAACGCTTGTGGGGTAAGGTATAAGTCTGGTAGATTAGTAGCAGAGTATAGGCCTGCTGCTAGCCCGACCTTTAATAGTCTCCAACACTCTAATTTTCATAAAAAAATATTGAAACGGAAGGGAATGATTGGGTTTGGAGGATAATAATACATTAATACTACCTACTTATAATTTAGAATTATATATTATGCTTGTTGTTAGTTTATTTATTTATTTATTATTTTCCATAGAACAGTGCAAATATATTAAGATTTTATTGTGGGATTTTATTCATAATAATTTCTTTCTTAGATTATATATATATATATATATATATATATATATTGTTTTTTAACCATAGTTGTCATATTCGGCCGGTTCAACCCAAAAACTTAAAAACCGATCTATAGACCTGGATCACACATAAAACCCACTTTTCTTAAAATTCGTTCAATCAACCGGGTACTTGGTGACTTGGATGACCCGATCATGGGTTCCGACCATTCCAGCCGGATACTCGATGACCTGGATAACCCAGTCATGGGTTTCATTGATTTTACATGTGTATTTTTTAAACTAATTAATTTTTGTACTATTATAGTTTATTAATTAATTAATTAAGTACAATAACATATTATTATTTAACATTCAGCCAATGTGAAAACATAAAAATAATATATTTATTTATTTATTTATTTTAATTTTATACCATAAGTAAATATAATAAATAATAAATTTATCAAGTTATTACCTATTTAGAACCCGAGTACAACCATAAAAAAATAATTTCTTTAATATTATTTGTCATGACCCGAACTTCGAGGTACGTGACCTGTAACATCCCAGACATTCCTAAGTCGCCAGAGATTTGGAGGTAATTTGGAGCTAAATTAGATGGAGGAATTGAAGGAGAAAATAGAAGAAAAATGTTCAAAACCTTAAATTAAGCATGAGTTCAAAAATCAATATGTTAAGCATGAAATTGACGGACTCTAACTCCGTAAGTTTTCATCGATATCGATTCAAGAGAAATTCATGAAAATATTATAAAATAGGATATTGGAACCCTAAAGATGGTATTAAAAATACTAATAAACAGTGACAACATAGTTTAAAATAAAAA
>CATKHJ010703883.1:0-12755 GCA_949750685.1 Vernicia montana | reverse complement strand
ATAAAAGAACAATGTAGAATACATCAAGTAATCCATTAAAGATAAATTGATAACCTCTACTTTGATCCTTTAATCTTGATTCACAATGTCAGTTGTTTTGATTTCCACATCCAAACCTTCATATACAAATCTTCTTTTTTTCCAAATCGCTACTTGCTAATATATCTTTTGATTTTTTTCTATTTTTTTTCTCTCCTTCCCAATCTTCTCCTCTGGATCGCTTTATAACCTAAAATATAAATCGTGGTACGCCCATTCTTTAAAGGGTATGCCTGTACCTTTATGGGTGTACCATTTATCTTGGCTACTGCCATCCATGGTACGCCCATCATCACAAGGGTACGGGCGTACCATGGTTTTTGGCTACTGCCATCCATGGTACACCCGTACCAAAGTTAGTCCTCATGGTACGCCCATCCCAATCATGGGCGTACCCTAGCTTGTTTCATAAAATTGATGCTCCAGTGCTACATTCCGCAAATTCCAATTCATAAGCTTTCCAAGGCAAAGGGTTCTATATGTTACTCTGAAACGAACTTGAACAAACAAATTAAACTCAATTTAACAGTAGAATATGTTAAAGATCAGGGGTAAAATATCATCAATCATGCACTTATCAATACACTAAATCCTAACTATTCCTCTATATAAGGGAAGCTAGAGTTAATCTAATAAGAAGAGTTTCGAGCCTCTTTTCTCTCTACATATTTTCTTCTCTCTCTTTACTTTAATTGCTTTATATCTCTTCTTATTATCTTTGATATGCTGAGCTAATAAGCCGATTTACAACAATTATAACATAATTAATATTATTCCATTAAAACTTCAATTTGATTTATTATAATCATATATATACAATTATGTATAATTAAGAAAATATATAAACAACTCATTTTTTGATATTTAATTCAAACAATATAGAACTTATAAATCATATATATAAATAAATTCATAAAAATCATATAATGAAATTCATAAAGTTACTATTTATAGAATAACATTAATTACATTCATAATATAAAATTTCTTTAAGCATTTTCATAAAATTTCATAATATAAAATTTATCCCAATAAATTCATGGAAATTTATCTAAATCTCAACTTTAATAATAATATACAATTTCATATTAAATTATACTTAAACCAATTTAATTCTAATATCATTTAATTAATTTACTTTCATAAAATTATTTTCAATTAAATCATAAAATTCTCAATAATTTTAAATTCACCAATTTAACCCAATAATAAAATAAAATCTATATGAATTCATCTCAAACAATTTTATAAATCTCGTAATCAATTCAAATTATTAATTTAAACTTGAATACATATAAATACATGCAAAACAATGATTTTCTGGGCATTTAAAACACCGAAATAAAATCGATAACATTGTGTTTTAGGCTTACCGGAGTTGAATTCTCGCAAACTAACTCCGGAATCGCGATGTACGCGTGAAGAATAGCATACTGGAATTTCGGGTTCACTGGTGGAGCGTGGGACCCACTCGTCGGTGACCGACCGGCGCACCGATGTTGGCTTTGAAGGTCACAAAGGGTACCATCTCGTTCGTCTTGATGCCGGGAGTCTGGAAATGCACACCACTCTCTCTCACTTGCCGCCGATCGTCGGAAAATGGAGCTAAAAGATTTAATGGCTTAATTTTTTTTGATGATCTTCTCTAGTCATCCCCAACCGGCATATCAGGTATCAAAATGAAGCTTTTGATATGAGGAGCAGATCAGTACCAAAATTGCTGGCATCCGACACCAGAATCGGTATCAGAAGCTTTGGTGCCGGCGAAGCCTTGACTGGAGCATGCGCCATCGTCTGTCGTCGGTTCCAGTCGTTTCTCATGCTCAGCTGCTCACCGGTGGATGAGGAAGGTAGTGGTGGTGGTGGTGTCGCATGGTGGTTTCGGAAGTCGGGTTTCCGGCTCTCCGTTCTCTCTCTCTCTGGTTCGGTATAGGCATCACAGCCATCTGATTGGTTGTGTTTTTACACAACCAATCAGATGCTAAAATATGTACATATATATATATATATATATATATATATATATATATATATATATATATATATATATATATATATATATATATATTATAATTCTAATAATAATAATTTCTTAAACTTTTAAATAACTATAAATTTCAGATAAATATTTTCTTAATTTTTGAAATCAATCTTTTAATAAATAAACTATAATAAATCAAAACATCACTAATTATTTTCATAAATATTTTTATTTCATAAAATATCTATATGCTTAATTTTTCATTATTATTAAACATATATACATACATTTTTAAAATTATAATAAAAGTCTAAAATATAAATTTTCATAATTCTTTTAATAATAAATAATAATATTTTCATTACCTTAAATACATTTACATTTAACATTTAAATATAAATATATAAACATAATAATTAATTAAATATATTTTCTTATAAAATACTATTTTTAAAATAACTAAAATTCGGGTCATTACATAAAGGCTTCATTGCCCCCACATATATCATCAAATGAGTCTTGGGGCAAGTAGTTCCATCAAATTTCTCAAGTTCAGGCATTTGGAATTTAAGTGGAAGTTTAGCATCAGGAAATAAGGCTAAGTTGTCCACATCAATCAAGTCATTGCTGTGCTTTAAGGATTTGATGGCTTTCTCTATTGCTTCAAGTTTCTTCATAAGCATCTTGGTGTCTAGATGGGAGGAAACTTCCTTACCCTGAAAAGGATTCAAAGGAAAGGAAGGGTTAGAGTGGGTGAAGGTGCTTGGCATAGAGGTAGTGTAGGCAGGGATTTGGACTGGATTAAGATTAGCCTGGTTCATATTTAGGGTGATATGGTCTAAAGCTTTGTTTGGGTAAGTCGGGTTGAGGCTAGCTTGATTAACCATGGCCCGTACTTCTTCGATGATGGAATGCCTTTGTTCCTTAAATTGGGCTTGTTGAGCATTCAGAATTGCTTGAAAATTCTCCTCTTGTTTTTTAAGGAGACTAGTCATGAGTATGGTCAGGGCAGCCATGTTAATTGGGTTAGCCATTGGTACCTTTAAGCAAAATCAAAAGAAACCCAGTGAGTGGCAGGTGAGGATATGGAAAGATGATGAGAGTAAGAGTATACAGACTTTGGGGGAAAAGGATCTCTTATGGTGTTGTGGGTCAATTGTTTTTGGGCTTTGAGTATGATGGGCCAAAGGTATTAACTTTGGGGATTTGCTAAGGTTTTGTGCTTAGGATTTCATGTTGTGCCAAAGGTATTAGGCTTAAGGTGAGAGTGTTTGACCCTTTTTCGGTTCAAGGCTCCATTTAAAATGAATGCATGTTGTACAGTATGGATGACATGCATGGGAAAAGTATTTCATGATGATGCAGATGTGTAAGGGCTTTGCTTATGGTACATACAACCTAAAGACAAGTTCTAGGTTCATTACATGGAAAGGTAAGAGTGGCTTAGATAGGATACCCGTCACACTAGAGATGCGATATACCTAACCACATCTGAGACAAGGAGCCGCGTGTGGGTCCAGCAATACGTGCATGCTCATTACACCTCTAAAAGGATTTAGAGGATATGTTGTGGGTTTGATGATTTCACTATCGGTAAGCAAACCTAAGGAAGGTTGCCCACTCGATGTTACTTACTATCCATTATTTTCCTAGGAAATTAGGGTTTTGGACAATGAGTCCAAATATAGTGATGCATGAAAAAACTATTTTGAACTAAAGCCAAACTTTGTATTTTACCAAAAGTAATCCACTTTTATCTTTTATTTGAAAAAAGATTTAATTGTCCCCAGTGGAGTCGCCAACTGTGAGGTCTCGCCCGAGTACTGTTCCGATCCGCTAAGGGAATTGAAATGCCCTTTGGGAGAAACTCCACGATTGGAACTCGCTATGAGATCAGAAAATTATGTTTTGCAATTTGTCATTTGTAAAGGGAGTCGCTACTTCAATTTTATTAGTTTTAATTGAGAAAATTAAAGGAAAAATCCAAATTAAATTGACTCCAATTTATTTAACTCATCCCATTGAAAAAGCACTAGTCCGCGAGTTACCAAAGAGGGCTCAGAGATCAGGTTTTGATAGTAAACAATAATTTTCCTTAGTTTGGCTAGAAGTGCAAAATAACTTTTATATAAAATATGGTGATTTTTGTGTATGCATGAACATGAATAAAAATGATGAATGAAGCAGTTTATAAATGATGCAAAAGTTATATGAATGACAGTTATAGAGAAATAAACAGAAATTAATCCTACTTAAATCAAAAGCAAATAAGATAGAGATGATTTTTTCTCTAGCCCTTATGGGTACTAGGAAAAGCACATATTTCCCAACTAACTTAATATAAAAAAAAAAAGAATATATAAAGCAATAAAAGAAAGATAACTAAGATATGAAAGCAATTAATAAAAGAAAGATAAAATAGAAAGGGAAAAATATTATTAAAAATATTTTGGAGTTGATACCTTAAAGGTTGGCATGCCTGCGTATCTCGTTGAATAGGAATCAAACCCCACACAGTTCTTCCTTTTTGCGAAGGAGGGGTTTTGACAAAAGAGGTTGATTTGGTTTATTAATTTAATTGAGATTTTAAATTAATAAATTTTAGATCTTTTCAATTTTAGACATAAATAAAAACGTAAGATGATGAATTCTAAATCTGAATTTAGAATTTCAAAATGAAAGAGAAGAAAATAATTTTACCTTTGTTTTTCTTGCCTTTCTTAAGAATGGGACAAGCTTAACTCTGGATTTGAGCCCTACTTTGGATTAAGAACTCTAAAATTGGACTTTAAATAGAAAAGTTAGCTAAACAAAGCAAATAATAACAAATTAAAATCAAGTATTTTTGGTATTCTCCCCCTCTTCCTCCCTTTTTTTTCTTCTTTTTGGCAGAAGTGGAGGTGTATTTATAGAGGAAGGATGGCTAGGAAGCCATCGGCGGCACTAGCGGCATGCCGGCTGTACTGGTAGCACGGGCTGCAAGCCGAGCTCCTTGGCGGCACACTTATGGCATCGCCCTTTCGGGTGGCATGCTTCTGATGCCGCCCGAACCAGTTCAGGTTTGGTTCAGTTTTCTATCCGGATCGATCCGGTTTTGCACTATTTTGGTCCGTTTCTAATTCGATTTGGGCCCAGTTTGATTCTATGGGTTCGTAATTGATAACCAGTGGTCTTGGGGGTGCAATTTTGAGAGTTCACACACTGAAGCACCCCAAGGTGAAGTACTGGGCTGGATAAAACCCTTATCTAAAAGATCTTGCAACTATTTCCTAAGCTCATTTAGTTCTGCAGGTGCCATCCTATAAGGTCTGTTCCAGATACCACATTAATATAGAATTCTATCTCTCTATTCGAAGGTAATCTTGGAAGCTCTTCAGGAAACACATCAAGGAGTTCATTCACTACTGGCACATTTTCCATGTTTCCAACATCTTTAGAAACTTGTCGGACCATAGCCAAATAACATTGACAACCACGACGTAACATCTTTCTAACATTGATAGCTGAAACAAGGTTGTAGGGAGCAACACTTTTATCTCCCCTAAAAGAAAACTCTGCATCACCAGGTACATGGAAAACAACTTCCTTGTTGCAACTATCGAGGGTAGCATAATGGGTTGATAACTAGTCCATACCCAAAATCACATTAAAATCCATCACACCAAGCACAATCAAATCGGCAGGAACAATCCCACCCTCGACCCGAACTGGACATGCTGGAAAAGTTGTGTCCACTAACAAAGAATCACTCATAGGAGTGGCTACTGACAATGGGCACTCAAGACTGATAGGCATCATATCAAATCTTCCTGCAAAACTGAGGGATACAAAGGAGTGCGTAGCACTTGAATCTAATAATACACGAGCCTCTAAAGAACAAACAGAAAAAATACCTGCCAACACTACATTCGAAGCCTGAGCGTCCTGATGGGTGAGTGTGAAAACCCTAGTTTGTCTTTGATTATGCCCCCTACTAGCATATCTAGAACTCTACCCATGACTTTGATCTCTACTTCTGCCACCAAAACCACGACTTTGCTGGCCACTAAATCGTCCCCCAGACTAAGAAGGAGTGAAGGTATGCATAGGTTGAGCTACACTGGCCATAGATTCCTGAGTAAAAACTCTTTAACCACCCGATACAGGGCAATCTCTAGCAAAGTGGCCCGGGTAGCCACATCCAAAACACACACCTGATCCCTGCAAACACTGCCCTTGATGGGCTCTACCACATCTCGAACATACTGTTAGGGGTGAGCAAAACCGAACCAAAACCAAAAAATAAAACCGAACTAAATGTTTTGGTTCATTTTTTTGACTGATTCGGTTCGATTTTTATCAAAAAAGTTTGGTTTGAAATGAACCGACCAAAATTTTAATGTATATATATATATATATATATATATATATATATATATATATATATATATATATATATAAACCGATACAAACTTTTTCGGTTCGGTTCAGTTTGAGGAAAACATAATTTCGGTTATTTTAGTTCGATTTGATTTTGAACCGAACCGACCGAATGCTCACCCCTACATACTGTGGCACCTGAATGACTATAACTGGATCCACCACTACTAACACTGTAGCCTCTACCTTGCCTAGACCCATCCTTACACTATACATGGATGAGAGTGAATTTAAAGGGAAGGGAGGGGAATGAAAGGGAAATTAGTATATATCTTATTTGACGTCTAATTTTTAAAAAAAAAAAAAGTGGAAGGGAGAAATTCACCCCATTTCTCTTATATAAGTTGAAATTGATTACACTCCAAATTAGGGTGTAAAAAATTTCAACTTCTGGTGAGAGATAATGATTTATTTGTATAGCCCTTTTTACCATTATCAATTTAATAGTATTTCATATATGCCATTATATATCTTTTACGTTAATATCCTACTTATATATTTTATGTTTTAATATTTCAATAATATTAGTTGGGATTTCTATTGCTTTTCTATAATCACTTCTAATGTGAATGTAATAAACTTATCTCTTCTTTAATGAATTCATTTCAATGTATCTATTCTATTTCAAAATTATTAATAGTGATCTCAAATTTTTATTATTTGAAAATTATTTTAAAAAATTTAATATGACTAGTAGATTTTATTTTAATTGAAAACTTATGGGTGTTCTTCTTATTCTATTTATTATTTATTTGATACTTTTTTGTCTTTTTACAATTATAATTTTCGTCTCTTCCCTTCCGTCCAAACAAAATAACACTATTTCCCCTCTATTCCCTTTATAATCAAATTTTAATTTTCCAAATAAAATAAGTTGAAATTTTTTCCCTCCCCTTCCCTTTTCTCCCTTTCCCTCCCTTTAAAATAACTTCCCCTCCTCTCCTTATCCTGTTGCCATATATAGTGTTAGACTTGCTCATGCCCTTGTGTCTTTGGGAACACTGAGATTTAGTGGAATAAGTCCCCACAGTAAAAGTGCCAGTAGTACCAATTAGATGTGCCCTGACCCTTGCCTCGGTGGCCCTTCTAGTCTTCTTCTTTTCCTCAATAGTGAACTCTATATCACAGGCATCATCAACCAACTCACTGAAAGGATGGCCCTGACGCCCATTAAGCAAAGATATGTAATCATCTCCCAAGGCCCTGACATAACGAAATTTCTTAGCTTCCTCATTAGGTACTACAGTAGGTACAAACCTACACAACCCCAAAAACTTAGTGGTAAACTCTGACATGGAGGTGTGCGCATCTTTCCTCAAACCCTCAAGCTCAATCATCTTCCTGTGTACAAACCCAAGAGGGACAAACCAAGCCAAGAACTCTCTGTTGAAATCATCCTAGGTCATCTCTTGATATCTCGTCCTCACATAATCCTTATACCATGTCTGAGCAGATCCCTCTAGCCTACAACTAGTGAAGTAAATAGATCTAATGTCCGAGCAACCCAACTCTAAACAAATTTCTCTGATATTATCAAGGAAATCATATGTCTGTTCTTCATTGCTAGAAAAAGTAGGGGAATGTTTCTTAATGAACCTCTCAAGAGAAACTAGAGGTGTTGTAGCTGGAGCTACTAGAGGAATGGCTAGAGTCACATTAGCCTTGATCTGCTAAAATCCAACAAGTATGACATCCACACCAGTAGGAGCCTCCTCTCCAGTCTGCCTACGTCTACCTCAGTGCTCAGGGGCTGGTGCTGCTAGACTTGTAGAACCCTCTTCTAGAGCAGCTTGCTCCACAACAACAATAGCTTGCGCTCTTTCAGTTGCTCTTCTCACTCTAGTGCTCATTATACTGAAAAGGAATAGAGTAGTTTATCAAATGAAGAAAGATAGTCCACGCATAACGTAAACATAGCCACACACATATATACTACTAAATAATCATTAAGGTATTGCAAAAACTAGAAGCAAGTAAGACATAGAAATACATGTTGGAATCCTATGCTCTACAATTACAGTTCCCAAAGAAAATAAACCTAAAGCTCTGATACCAACTTTGTCACAACCCGACTCTAGGGGCATGTGATCGGCACTAAGGTATGGGAAAACTAAGGCTTTCAAAGCCCGTAATCAGTCTCACTTGTCTAATCAATAGAGAATCTACCAAATATCATAACTTAAGGGCTATGGGCCCATCTGCCACTAGAACCTGTGCACAACTTCATAATAAAACCATTCATGTCACATCTCAATAATATCATCATCAACATCAGGTTTTTGTTTAGTAGAGAATCTCATCATACCATAATACAAACAATCAAATACTAAAACAGAAGTATTAATACAAATATAAGTTCAATCTATTATAATTGCGGAATCTAGAGTTTATAATAAAATACATAACATTTAATTAAGATAAATTCCACTGCCGGAGAAGATGACAGGGAAACTTAACAATAATAATAACTTCTAAGCTCATTCTGCAATCTGAAAAAAATAGGAAAACAGGAGTGAGCGCCTCAACTCAATGAATGATACTAACGAATATACCAACCTAGTGCTCTATAACCAGTCTATAAGTAATGCTCATGCATCGTGCCACACAAATAAATAATCACATAATTATACAAGGATGGGAATCAATACATAGGAACCACGCTAAACCTCAATCTGGGGAGCCGATCCCCCAACCTGGCTCTCTGAATCTAAATATTGTCTCTTAAAATCAAATACATAGGGCCGCAGCAGTCACTGGCCTAAGCCACGTAGCGTTGACTAGACTGACAGCAGTATTGAGCGATGAGCAAGCCCGCAGCCGTCATAGCTCATCAAACATAATCATCATCACAATCATATTCACATTCCTAAGTGGTCCTATGTCATCCCAATCCCATCCAACATCCAGAATTAATATGCAACACCAAAATAATGATCAATCACATACATATGTCAGAATACTTAATTTATATTCATAATGCATACTTATATACATATATATACATACAATAAATGTAAATGCATGGAAAACAAGAAAGTATATTAAGAAGTATCACTCACAACTCTGGTGTGGAAACCCAAACTCGATCATTGACTGAGACTTGAAGTTGCAGAAGATGGTCTTGGACGATCTATAAAATAAAGTATTGACAGACTATCAGAATAAGAATTATAAGAATCAAAAGATCAACAAATCTTAAGATTGGAGAAATCTACCAAAATTCGGCAGAGTTTCCCCTAGAATATACCTAATCCCTTGAAATGCAGACAACAGACTTAACTCAAATAAATCTTAGATGCCCCCCTCAAGGCTCCCATAAACCAACTCACAATAGAAATCTATCATTTCATAATACTAAATTTATAGTCCGCAATAAATTGCTGAAAGTAATTATTATTTCTTAATAGTCCCAAAATACCTTAATTAATCATAAATAATTATCTGAACTTACCAATAATTTAATCATATAAAATTATCTAATCCAAAAGTCAATTTAAACATCAGAAATAATTTTTAGATTGTCGGACGATACTCACCGGAGAGTCGCCGGAAAAATATCAACTGAGGTGAATAGTGATAATATTAGTATCAACGGACTCGTTTCGAAGCAAGGAATCCAAAAACGTAGGTCACTTTCCCTCATTCATTGGAGATCGTCGGAAAGTAGAGTCGGCAGTTTGGGTTTTTCGCCAGATTTCGGCCAAAATTTAAGTTAATCCAAAATTAGCAAATGAGGTACTAAAATGAAGCTTAGGAGGAGAGGAATCTAACCGTACAGGAATCACCGCAAATGGGGGTCGGAGCTAGTTGGAATAAGCTCGGAAAGCTCACTGTTGGCGGCCCAATCAAGCAGCGAGTGCGGCATTAACAATTGCACTAGTAGGATAGAAAAGTATTTTCCAAAATGATTGGTCTTACTAGGAATTAAGCAAGGATAAAACACACAAACTTACATTCTAATAGGACAACTCGCTTGGGCCTTGTATATGACAAACTTAACTGTCTGCATCAAAACAAGTATTCAACATGCATGATACTCTTGTTCTGTAGTATGTACACAAGTGCGTGCAAACACACACACACACACACACAAAGATGCAATACAGACTTAAATATGTTTGACGTAGCCAATGAATGCGGCAATTTTCCCAACAGGATTGATCTTTGTTGCAGATAACCACAAAATCTCAATTTTCAAATGAAGTTGATTTAATCTACACCATAGGTTTACCTTTGTTTTCTTTCTTTTTTTTAGTCTTACTCCCACATATATTTTGTTTATTCATGTAAACAACTTTGACTTTACCCACTTTTATTCTATTAATTTTTTGCTACATTATATGCAACTATTAGATAAATAATAAGCAAAGATACAAAATTTAATCAAGTTATCTTGAGATATGAAATATAATTACCACAATAAGATTCATGACCCATTCATGCAATATCAGAAATATAATAAACATATTGCATTTCCATATTAAGGCTTTTTTTTTTTTAATGAAATTTAGCATTAATGCAAGAAACATAACTATTGGAAAATCTGGAAGGTACTTTTCAATGTTTGTTGGTAATCCATAGAACATTCTAAAATAATAATCTACTTTATTTCTTGCACACAACTGTGATTTTTTTTGTTGTCCATAATTTCTTTATGGTCCATTTGGATAGGTCTGTATTTGAAATGATTGGATTTGTGTTTTAAGAGTGAAAGTAAAACCATAAAAAATCAACATAATCCCAAATCCAAATACTTAATCATTTCAAATACACACCTATTCAAATGGACCATTATATTCTTTGATAAAGTCCAGATATTCTTTCAATTTGTGCCAATACTACTACAAAATCTTAACAACAGATATTCATTACTCAGGACATGAGTAAAGAAAGACAAAGAAATTAGGTGAGAGAATAATGCCATACCTTGCTCTGTTGCTGCTTTAATAGCATTTATATTTGCAGATCCATTGATTTTGTATATATAAGCATTTGAACCAAAACTTCCAACACATGAGATCTATAAAACCTTAAAAACAAGATTAAGCATCTCATACCTATTGTTAAAAATATATAGAATAATTTCAATTATACAATGCAAAGCAAATCAACTACAAAAGAAACCTACGAAATAATTGAAATGACAAGAACATGTAAAAATTATATAAAGCTCTCCTCTAAAGATCCCTCTTAGAGATGGGGACGTCTCCAATAATCCCAAATATTTATCACTAAAAATTAAGACTCTTCAATTGTATTCACATGAAATCACTGCAACTATCTACTTACCGCTAATCAAGCATGCCAAATAAACAACGGGTCCATCCTGTCATTTTTCATAAACCCTATAGGCTATTCTAGTAACAAGCCATACTGTGGTGATTGGAAATGCATTTGTCATTGTAAATATAGAGTATGGACTGTACAGTCATTGATACATAAAACTTTCACTCTTCTCTGTATTCCATTTTCAGATCAAACTTTCTAAAACCAAGAGTACTAATCAAAGGATCATTTACCACAGAGGTTACTCCATTCAGTGCATGCTTCTAGGAATCGAGTGAAAGCAGATCTCCTGTAGGTGCAGAAAGCGGAGTATTAGACTTCATATATATTCTAGGGCTTTTTTTAATATATAATTATGCTGATTTTAAAAAATATATACAGTAATATATTTGTTTTAAACAAATTTACCAAAACATGCTGAAATAGGCATTATAAATACCGGTTTTATACAAAATTTGGGGTTTGTAAAAAAAAATTCATAAAACCGGTAGTCAAAATACCGGTTTTATGCCTGGTCTGCCATGCAGCCATAAAATCGGTGTTTATGATACCGGTTTTATAGAAAACCGGTGTCATAAACACCGGTTTTCTTGAAAACCAGTTCCATAAACATCAGTTTCAAGATTCGCTGCGCACGTAGCATGAAATCGGTTTCATAAACACCGGTTTTTTCTTCATCTGCTTTGAAAACTGTGAAATAATTAAAACCGGTTTCTCTTTCCTCTGTGCATAAAAATAAAAACCGGTTTTTGAAACGTATATATACCCATAGATTGTAACTCTAAAATTGTGCTTCAAAATAATTTTTAGGTAGAGAAAAAAAATTAAAAAGATAATTTTTTTTATTGTTAATATTATAAATAAATTATTTGTATCTATTCATACAACATTTATTGATAGTTATTATTATTTTTTTTTTATAAATAATAACTTATATATATGGGTTTAAAATAATTTTAAAGTTTTTTTTTTTTTTTTTTTTTTTTTTTTTTTTTTTTTTTTTTTTTTTACAGATTAAGCTAAGAATAGT
>CATKHJ010703871.1:0-12980 GCA_949750685.1 Vernicia montana | reverse complement strand
AAATGAGAAATTGAAACTCATTTGTTCAAAGTAAGAAAATCAAACCCATTTTGAAAATCTAATTCCATACACTTCAATATACCCAAATCATGATCACAATCATCATCAAGATGCACTTAATCAAAGACAAACTTTTGTTTCTTAAAATCCATTTCATCATCATCATCAAAGGAAGAAAAGAAATTCAAATCAACACAATAACCACCATACAAATTGAAAAGAAATTCAAGATTTTGGATCATTACCTTATGATCTTTCTTTGTAGTGGTGATTTCCCTTTGATCAATTACAAGAAGAAGAAGATGAGAAGAGAATTTGAGAGAAAGAGTTTGGTAGAAAATGAGTTCTTGCCTTTGAAGAAGATGATGAAAAGATGATAATAAAATTGTTTTATTGTCTTCCAAAAGACAAATTCCTCTTTAAGTCCTCCAATTCAAACCATTTTCAAAGAAAGATGACACAATATGGCTAGGTTCAATGAACCATGCTAAACACAATTTACCAATGTTCTTACAATTCCATTTCTAGCACAATTAATTACAGAAATGGTCCATATACTTTTCACTATTCATAATTCATGGCAAAGGCTAATTGTCTTTTGATCACTATCACATATTAATCATATGCATATTAGTCACATATACTTATTCATACACTTGTTGAATTTACTCATAAATTCAACCATAGTCTATCATGCAATCACATAGAATTCATATTTCAAATTATCATAAAGGATCAATTTAATCCATACTCATGCAAATCAATTTGTTTATAAGGTTAGGGTATTACACATCCAAACAATCAATATCCATCAATCAGTTGAAATTAAATTGTTTCAATTCTCATAAACCCTAAATTTTGCCATAATTGGGTGATTTAGGAAAAATCTAAAATTTCTTAACCAAATCTTAAATTGATCTTTGAATAATGAAATTAGCATGATATAAACCCTATAACATCAATCAAACATCAAAAATATTCATCAAATCACTTACTTTCCTTATAACATGGATTATGCCTCTAACATTTTCAAGTTTTGTATAAAATCTCCATAATTCAATTTGACACTTTCAAACCACTTTTCTATACCCCAAATGACCTTAGATAACATTAAAAAAAATTTAAAACACTTCCCCCAAAAATTCTAGTTTTGGCCGAACCCTAAGTGGGAAAATTTCCAACTTGGGTGTCATGCTTTCTTTGCCAAATTTCACATGCTCAACCCCAAATACTTAACTCCAATTCCCATATTCTATCACATAAAATATTCCCCATGAATATCCTTAACAAAATTGAACTATAGAAATCAAAAGAAAACTATATATATGCAACTAACTCAACAAACTTAAGCTAGAAACAAAGAAAGAAATCACTTTGTATCAATTGTCACCTTTGAAAGCTTTAATTTTGTCTCCTATGGTGATGAACAAGTTGAGACATTTTCCTTTTAGTGGAAATTGTGTTTTTTGGTAGTGAGTTGCAAATGGTGAGAAATTAACATCTTTTTACTTGTATATGGATGGAATGGATGGTTGTGATTTAATCTCTCAATCTCAATAGCTATGATTCAATCAAGATGAATGGCTATGATTAATCAAGATGGATAGTTAGAATTATCCTTAGCTGGATGGTGACTTAGCATAAAAATGATGAGGAAAAATGAACTTGGTCTTGGTGATGGGAAGATGAGTTAATCAAATTGTTAGGAGTTTGACAAAGTCAACAAAAATGGCTACCACCCCAATTTGTGACTAACTTAACCAAACTCATTCCTAACCTTAGTTAACTTATTCTAACCTTAGTGTAATTAAACTCCAACAATTTATGAGCCCTAATGGGCTGACCATACCATGGGCTTGGGCCTTGAGTCCAAAAGCCTATTAACAAGCCCACCCGAATACATTTTTTCGAACTTAAAATTTTTCCGTAACTTTCTTTCTTTCCTTTCACTTGGCATTTTAATTCCTATATTCCCATATCATTTCAACCTCAAAACATGGTTACATTACCTTAATTAATTCAATAAAATACATATAAACATATACAAATTGCAAAATAAACAAACAATGCACTTAAACATAAAAAGATCCCGTTTTATTCTCATCACTATTTCTTTATCATACTATCCATAAAATTTATATTCTATGGTATTATCATAATTCTAATGAGCTAGGAAAACATTGGGTATTACATATACAAATTATAAAATTCACATTTGACAGTTTTTGCAACATGACTATTTTGCCCTTCTATAGTATGTGATTTCATATTCATTAATTAATACATATATTTAAACATACCCAACTTAATTGTATTCATATCAATTTGTATATACACAACCATTACAATTAGCACAAAATGAATTCAAGATTTAAATAGGCACAATTAGACACTTTGAGGATCAAGTTTGGCTTTATTAATCCAATTACTATTCAAATTCCCTTTTTAGATCATTTTGGCTATTGGTTATGAGTTACGTGAACTTAGAGTATTACAACATATTTCCATATGTCATGAAGATTTCCTAGTATTTAAGTTCAAGGATATGTCCAATTTCTATGTAATTGAAAACATTAGGTAAGAAGTTTAGTATTTAATTTATAAAGTAAATTATAAGCTTAGTATTTCATAATTATACTATAAGCTTGTTTGCTTTATACCAAAACATTATAATATAAGTTTAAAATTGGACATACCATGGTATTTAAATATTAGAATATCTCTATGGCAATTGGAATAGTATTTAGCAGGAGTCAAACCGAACATTGTAAAAGGAACAGAGATACAATGCTATTTTTCAATCTTTTTAAAATGTTTGGTTTCATTTCTGTCAAAATACATATTTCCATATAATCATGAAGACTTTTTAGTATTTAAGTCAAAAAATGTGTCTACTTTCTTTGTAATTAAATACATTAGGAAAAAGGTTTTGATTTAATTTATAAAGTAAATAAGCTTATTATTTCATATATATAATATCATTATAAGTTTGTTTGTTTTATTAAGAAACATTAGGAAATACACTGAAATTGTCTTTGTACTTAAATATTAGAAAATCTTCATGACATATTTCACAAATTCATGCTTACCTTTTAGAAGGAAGAGAGATACGATGTTATTATTTATTTATTTTAAGAAGTATGGTATGATTTGTAAAATTTTCCTTGGAAATTTTTTAATATTTACATATAAGGGTATGTTTGATTTGAATATATATAACTCCTAATCTTTAGAAAATTATATTCAATTATATTAAATATTGTTTATAAAATTGACGAAAATAGAATCATTTGCTTCACTGTATTATAGTATTTATTATAACATCAATGTATCTAATGAAAATAAATTAATATAGTAAATAGATTTTTGTTATAATAAGATTATTGAAATAAAATTGTTCTTAGAATAAGTAAATTTAATTACAAATGAAATTAAAAAAATAAATAATTATTTAAAATTATCGAGGAATTACTGACAGAAAAAGAATTAAAATATTAAAAAATTAACTATTTACCGATAGAAACGAGTAAAAATAAATAAAATATTGATGATTTTTTTGGCGGATATGTTCGTCTGCAAATTTAACGACAAAAAACAACTCTTTACCGACCACTTTTTCGTTGGCATCTTAGGGTTACCGACAATGATTTTACTGACTATTTCTTTCATGTTTGTCATCTGTCAAGAATTTTTGTTACCGACCGAATATCAAGGATTACTGATGGAAATTTTCAGTCAGTAATTTACTTTTTTCTTGTGGTGTATGTAATATAAGAATTAACATTTTAAATTTCATAATATTTTTGAAAGTGTAATTACATAATTTAAATAATCATATAAATAATGATAAATTTACTTACATTCTATAGTAATAAAATATTAGCTCATACTATCTTAGTTATTAATTATAGTAATAAAAGTAGATTTCAATTTTCGGCTGTATCTTAAATAAAAAAAAATTCTGGTTTACAAATTTTCTAATTTTGATGTGGATGATATACTTTTGATTGAGTTAGAGAAATGAACTTAATACAGTATACAAAATTTAATTCATAATACCACATTCCTGCTAAAAAAATTTATTTATAGAACGCCCAATGGTGAAAAAACATCTTAATATCTAAGGATTTTAGATGTACAATTAGCTAAAGCAATATGAATGTCTCTTACTAGCATAAATGGTGTGATATAATATATTAATATCTTACTCAATTAGGTAACAGTCAAAGTTCATAATACAATGAGTGAAAATTAACTTGATACCGTGAGGTAATTGAGGTAAAGAAGTAAAATTTTTTAGGAAGTAAAAAAAATTGGTTTGTTTGATAGTCATGATTGAATAAAATTATTAGGAAGTAAGGATTTTCACTTTCTGAATTTGAGAGAAATAACTTCCTTAGGAGGAATTAGGTTAATTGGACTTTATTAGTTGAGATAAATATAAATTGATATATCTACCATTAAATGAGACTAGGTAAATGATGTTAATTAAGTATTATTGTATTTTACATTATTAATTTTTAAAAATGATAATATAAAGTCAAATATAAAAAAATTTACTTTCCAGAAAGTTATATGCAAACCAAACACACAATTATTTATAATTCTTGCAAAATAACTTCTCAAAAAGTCTATTTTCTAGAAAGTATACTTCTAAAAAAAAAATAAGTAATGTGATACGGAACGATAGTTAAATAAAAGTAAAAAATAAAAATAAATACAACTAAGGGGCTTGTGTACCCACAACACTGAACATTGCCAGAACACTACATGTTAGTTTGCTCCACCTAATATTATATAGTACACTGCATATATTATGATCCCCTGACTAGTAACCATCAAAGAAAATCAACTAACTAATGATAAAAAGAAAAATATATATATATATATATATATATATATATATATATATATATATATATATATATATATATATAGCAATACTTAAGATTGATATATATAAGACTTAATATGGAACTCAGTCAACCTAGTATTGGATTTGTTTTTTGAAAAAGAAAAATAAAGTATTAGATTTTGCAATATAAGGCAGGTGATTATTGGATTTTATTCCATGAATTGATGTATAAACTATAAAGAGTATGCATGCGTGTTGATCCTACAAGAGATATTAGATATCTAATATATGATCTGTTAGAGATCATGCATCTTATATATTAATTTTCTAATTAACAAAGGAACTTTATATATATTAATGATTAAACGCTATTTTTATGCAATAAAATTTGATTAATTAGTGTTATATTAATTTGTGAAAGGTTCTTTATACAGAAAGAAACAATAAAGAAATTATTAAAATGAATAATATAATTTTTATAAATATATAAGTGAGATCATCCAACTACAAGAAATATAATGTATAGTTGGATTATTGGAAACAAGAATAAAACAACAAAGAGAAAAAAGAATGGCAAATATATATAACAATTAAAAAAATATAGTACTATATAATTATATATATATATGTTGATTCCCATTTGGAGTGGAGAGATACGCATAGGATTTCAAAGTCCAACAAATACAGCTACTGAGTATTGACCCATTTAATTAAAAATTAAAAATTAAAAATAGAGGAATATTCTTCATCAACTCAATTATCTTTCCATCTCTTCTCTTTTCCCTTTTTCTTTATTTTTCTCATTCTTTTATTTATCACTTTTTTACATATTACAACATTCTTTTTAAAACAATTATATTTCATTGATATTATGTAAAAAGGCTATCCTTAATTAATTAAATAGTAGTCTTATGTTTTGAATTACAAAATAAAAATTGATTACTTGTCATGATAATATATAACAATAATTCTAAATGATATAATTGCGTATGATACAATAAGAGTAATTATGTAATTTTATTACACAATTTATGATATAAAATAAGAACAATTATTATTATTTATTTTTTACTGTATGATGTGTTTAAATTATATTAGTTTGCTTCAAATTTATGTCACCTTGTATTATTCAATATATAATTACACGATAGACAAATAACATTAAAAAAAAAAATGTCGTTGTAGCATTTTAATAATCTAATATTTGTTTCCTAATACAAAAAATTAATAATTTAAATTTTAACTTAAATTTTCGATGGAAAAATTATACCTAGCTAATATAACACTATATTTATAAGGCATGCACAAACCAAATTAATAAACTTGGAATATCCCAACAGCCTTTACTGTTATTAATAAAATAATTATAGTGTGCTTAAAAAGGTTGTACAAAGGAAAATTTTTTATTTTTCGAAAGCAATCTCACATAACAAACCTAAAAAATTGATTGAAAAAGAATAGTTATTATATAGAAAAGCAATATTAGGAAAAATAGAGATGGCCAATTAATTGGACAGACAGTGATGGTCACACTCACACACATCTTCCTTGAAAGAACTCTGCCTTTGTGTGGGTTAATCCAATTATCCTATATGCTTGATGCTATGTAAAGGAAAGTATCCCCACTAATTATATATACATACAAATAAAATAAAGCATATTATAAAACAAATTAAGGGTTGTTTGATGGAAATTTAACAATCCCCACTATCACTTTCTCCCTATAAATATATATAGAGAGAGATGCAAATCATTTCTTTGAGTCAGCCACAAACCTTTGGTCTTTTTCTCTTAGTAAAGATAATAATCTTGCAATAGTTCTTTACAGTAGCTCAAAGGTGTTGTTGGAGGAAAAAAAAAAAGAAAGAAAATCTTGAAAATGAGTAATTCTCCAAAGAAGAGTGAAGAGAGCAAAAATGAAAAGTATTCCGTAACCATAATCTTTAGGTATGCAGATTGGGTTGATATGTTGCTTATGGTTATGGGTAGTATTGGAGCTATTGGAGATGGCATGTCAACTAATTGTCTATTAGTCTTTGCCAGCCGCATAATGAATAGCTTGGGTTATGGTAACGGTAATAAACAAATTAGTCAAGCCAATTTCCTGGTTGAAGTTCAAAAGGTTAAATTTGTTACCACTCAATTAGTTCTTATTCTCTCTCTCTTAATTTCTAGCTTAGACTAACAGTGATAATATGTACATTTCCTTTTTTGGTGTTTTCAACAGTGCAGTTTATACTTTGTTTACTTGGGGTTGGCAGTCATGGTGGTGGCTTTTATGGGTAATTTCAATAGCTTTATACGTTTTACTTTCTTGGGCAAGAAATGGCTTCCAAAATTCCAAACAGTTGTAGTATACAATTAAGGAGACATGTATATTGCAATTAATAAGGAAGGCTACTATCTATTTTATGGAAACCCTAAATGCCTTTCTTCTTCATTTTTTTGGAAAAACTTGTCATTTTCAAGATCTAAATCAATATTGTTGATGATTACAGAAGGTTATTGCTGGAGCAAAACCAGTGAGAGACAGGTTCTTAAGATCCGTTATAAGTATTTGGAAGCTGTTCTTCGCCAAGAAGTTGGGTTTTTCGATTCACAAGAAGCAACTACTTCTGAGATTATCAATAGCATATCTAAAGATACTTCTCTCATACAGGAAGTTCTTAGTGAAAAGGTAAAAATTAATTAATTAATTAAGGATTCTTCTTATATTAAGTATATATACATCTTAATTAAACATTTAAGGTTTGTTTGATATTATTGTTTCAACTGCTATAAAGAAAAATAGTTATATTGTAAAAAATTGATTAAATGACATTCATATATTTACTCTTAAAAATTTCAAAACATTTGTACTCTCAAACAGAATCTAAATCATTTTTTAACAGAATCTAAATGATTTTTTTTTTTTTCGGAAAATCATTTTAATTTTAATGTCAAACAGACTCTTAATCTCAAAATTATATGTATTAGTTTCAGCAAGAAATTAATTAAAGATGTTTATTAATTTTTTCAGGTGCCCATATTTTTGATGCACGCATCGGTGTTCATCTCAGGACTAGCATTCTCTACTTATTTTTCATGGAGACTATCTCTAGTAGCCTTCCCAACATTACTTCTCTTAATTATCCCTGGAATGATTTATGGGAAATACCTTCTCTACTTGTCCAAGAAAGCTCACAAAGAGTATGGAAAAGCCAGTGCAATAGTAGAGCAGGCCTTAAGCTCCATTAAAACAGTTTATTCATTCACTGCTGAGAAAAGAATTGTTGATAGATATTCAGCAATATTAGATAGAACATCAAAGCTGGGAATAAAGCAAGGCATAGCGAAAGGTATCGCCGTGGGAAGCACTGGACTATCCTTTGCAATTTGGGCTTTTCTTGCTTGGTATGGAAGTCGTTTGGTTATGTATAAAGGAGAAAGTGGAGGCAGGATCTATGCTGCTGGCATTTCCTTCATTTTGGGAGGACTGTATGTCACTTTAATTATTTTCCTTAATTTCATTATAATTTTTTCTTTTATATTTATTTCAATCATATATATTGATTTCTATCTGGTTAATTGATTAACTCTATTGAAATATTTATTACGAGACTGTTTGACATCAAGGTCGAAACCATTTCTTTTCTTAATGGAAGATTTTGAATTCAAAAAAGAAATTTATAATCTAATGAAAGATTTCATGAAGTTCTAACATTTTTCATTAATTGGAAAGTTAGGCCTACAAGAATATTCATACCATGCATGTAGTAGCTAGTATATAATTAGTTGTTTATCTGTGAAGTACTTCAAGTTTGTCATCTCTTTTACAATCATGCATACATAATTTAATTATTATATATATATATACACACACATACATGAATGTACATATACTAATATGCTTAGCCTAAATTATCAACAAATCACTAGCCTTTTTAAGGCAGTCAAATTATTCTTTGTTGTGTGTGTAATGTTTTTTTTTTTTTTGGAAAAAAAAAGTCAAATTATTCTTTGTGCTTAATGAATAAGAATTTTAGAAAAATTAAAAGGGTTAGAAAAAAATGTTTGTGCACTATTAAAGAGAACATTAAGATTCCTTTATTATTGATTTTTTATTTTGTTTGCCCTTATGCAAAAAAGGAAAAAAGCTAATTTTATCAAATTTGCACAAATAAAGCCTCTTCATTTTTATTTTCAGTATCTAGCTTTTCTAGATGTTTAATTTTTTTTTTTCTTCCTTCCCCAAATAGCAGTGATCAAATTTATTTAAAGGATAAAAAAAAGAAAAACTGTTTCTAAGTAAGCTTTTTATGCTTTGAAGATGCTTAATTGTTCATAATTAGAAGTGTACATTTTTAAGTGTTACTAGTTAATTATAATAATTAAGATGAATTATGCAATGCAGATCTCTTGGAATGGCACTTCCTGATTTGAAGTACTTCACAGAAGCTTCTGTTGCAGCTACAAGAATATTCCACAGAATTGATAGAGTTCCAGAAATTGATGGTGAAGATACAAAAGGACTTGTATTAGAAAAAATACAAGGCGAAATAGAATTCGAACATGTCAAATTCACATACCCATCTCGTCCAGATTCCATTGTCCTCAAAGATTTCAGCCTGAAAATTGAAGCAGGAAAAACAATTGCTCTTGTTGGTGCAAGTGGAAGTGGAAAGTCCACTGCCATAGCATTGATGCAAAGATTCTATGATGCAAATGGTGGATTTGTCAAGATTGATGGTGTTGATATAAGGACTTTGAATTTGAAATGGATAAGAGGAAAAATGGGTCTTGTTAGTCAAGAACATGCTTTATTTGGAACTTCAATTAAAGACAATATCATGTTTGGGAAGCTTGATGCCACCATGGATGAAGTCACTGCTGCAGCTATGGCTGCAAATGCTCATGACTTTATAAGGCAGCTTCCTGAGGGTTATGAAACCAAGGTAATTAATTAATTAAGTTCAACTTCTTTCAATTATTCAACGAATCTCTAATTTGACATTATTGTTTGAACTACTGTTAAAAAAAGTATTATTTTGAAAATGTTGATTTCAGGTAATTAAAAGTTATTTTGTTACAACAATATCTAAAATTGGTTGTTTTTTTCAGATAAATAATTTCAATCTTAATGTCAAAATGATTAAATATGATTTAAATCTAATAACGTGCTTTTGATTCAAAAGGTTGGAGAAAGAGGAGCACTTTTATCCGGGGGACAAAAGCAACGAATTGCCATTGCTAGAGCTATCATCAAGAACCCTGTGATTCTCTTACTCGATGAAGCAACAAGTGCTCTCGACTCTGAGTCAGAAACATTAGTCCAAAATGCTCTTGATCAAGCCTCCATGGGAAGAACCACACTGGTAATTAATTACTCACTAATCCTACTTAATTATGATTGATATTGTTTTTGCCATTCTAACTAACTAAGCTAATTATCATTAGGTGGTTGCCCACAAGCTAGCTACAATTCGAAATGCAGATCTCATTGCAGTCGTTAACAATGGATGCATCATTGAAATAGGTTCGCATAATGATTTAATTAACAGAAAAAATGGACATTATGCCAACCTTGCAAAGTTACAAAGGCAATTCAGCTGCGATGACTGTGAACAAAATCCTGATCAAGTACATATATCTTCAGCTGCAAGAAGCAGCGCTGGCAGAATAAGCACAGGAAGATCAAGTCCAGCTATATTTGCATCCCCATTACAGGTTATTAATAGTCCAAAACCTGTATCTCATCCTTCACCATCCTTCTCTCGACTTCTTTCTTTAAATGCTCCTGAATGGAAGCAAGGCCTAATTGGAAGCCTCTCAGCTATAGCCTTTGGTGCTGTGCAACCTGTATATGCCTTAACTATTGGTGGAATGATTGCAGCTTTTTTTGCACCAAGCCATCAAGAAGTCCAAGCTCGAATTCGTACTTATTCTTTGATATTCTGCTCACTTTCCTTGATTTCCATCATTGTAAATCTTGTGCAACATTACAATTTTGGTTATATGGGTGAGAGGCTAACAAAAAGAATTCGATTAAGAATGCTTGAAAAGATCTTGACTTTCGAGGCAGCTTGGTTTGATGAAGAGCAAAACTCAAGTGGGGCTTTATGTTCAAGATTGAGTAATGAGGCTTCCATGGTTAAATCCCTCGTCGCGGACAGAGTTTCTTTATTAGTTCAAACTACTTCTGCAGTTACCATAGCAATGATCATGGGGCTAGTTGTGGCTTGGAAGCTTGCACTAGTTATGATTGCAGTCCAACCCCTTACAATTCTTTGTTTCTATACTAGAAAAGTTTTGCTCTCTAGTATCACCACAAACTTTGTCAAGGCACAAAATCAAAGTACTCAAATAGCAGCAGAAGCAGTTTATAATCATAGAATTGTTACTTCATTTGGAAGTGTGGAAAAGGTACTTCAATTGTTTGATGAGGCACAAGAGGAACCAAGAAAGGAAGCAAGAAAAAAATCATGGCTAGCAGGAATTGGAATGGGCTCTGCTCAGTGCCTAACTTTTATGTCATGGGCTCTAGATTTTTGGTATGGGGGAACTTTAGTGCAAAAGAGAGAAATTTCAGCTGGAGATGTGTTTAAAACATTCTTTATTCTTGTAAGCACTGGAAAGGTTATAGCTGAGGCAGGAAGCATGACTTCTGATTTAGCCAAAGGTTCAACCGCAGTGGCATCTGTTTTCCAGATTCTTGACAGACAATCTCTCATTCCAGGCTCTTCCCAAGTAAGCTACATTTCTTACATTCATGCTTTAAAGTCTGTCTAACATTACTGTTTGAACTGTGTTGAAAATAACACAATGTTTTTTTTTTCTCTTCAATTATCTTGCAAATTGTTTGATTAAATTGTTTGCGTTTTCTGTTAGGGAGGGGATGGTACTAGTGGTGGAACCAAGCTAGAAAAAATAAGTGGATGGATAGAGCTAAAGAAGGTTGATTTTGCATATCCAAGCAGGCCAGAGACCTTAATATTAGGCCAATTTTGCTTGGAGGTGAAGCCAGGGACAAGCATTGGACTAGTAGGAAAAAGTGGGTGTGGAAAATCAACAGTAATAGGATTGATTCAAAGATTTTATGATGTTGAAAGAGGTTCAGTTAAAGTAGATGGAGTAGACATAAGAGAACTAGATGTTCAATGGTATAGGAAGCATACTGCTCTTGTCAGCCAAGAACCTGTTTTGTATTCAGGCAGCATCCGTGACAACATTGTCTTTGGAAAGCTTGATGCGTCCGAAAATGAGGTGATAGAAGCTGCTAGGGCTGCCAATGCTCATGAATTCATATCGTAAGTATATAGTATTTGTCTTAAATTTTTTTTTTCTTTTTTTAAACTTATAATTCAATGGTAGAGTACCTGCTTGCCTGACATAAATGTAATAATATGTGTAGATCACTAAAAGACGGATATGAAACAGAATGTGGGGAAAGAGGAGTGCAACTATCAGGAGGTCAAAAGCAAAGAATAGCAATTGCAAGAGCTATAATTAGGAATCCAACAATACTATTACTAGATGAGGCAACAAGTGCACTTGATGTCCAATCAGAGCAAGTTGTGCAAGAAGCATTAGATAGAATCATGGTGGGAAGAAGTACAATTGTGGTGGCTCACCGGCTTAACACCATCAAGAAACTTGATTCCATTGCCTTTGTTGCTGATGGGAAGGTGGTAGAGCGAGGAACTTATGCTCAACTAAAGAACAAGAGAGGTGCCTTTTTTAACCTAGCCAGCCTTCAAACTTAGCCTAATTTGTAACTATTATCAATAAGTTACAAGTAATTGTACCACTCATCTATGTGCAATATGTAAGGGAGGGTTGAGAACAGTAACTATAGTACTGTTTTTGTAAATGACAAAAAAAAAACTATAAAAATGTTATATGGAGGTTTTGATATATTTAGGGTTAAATGTAAATTGTGTATGCAAATCTTCGAATTTCTACCAAATTTCTATATAATATATACACTTAGAAACTACTTCAATACTACTAAATCAAAAATTAATAGGTAAATTTCTATATATTAATTACTTTTCATAAATTTTTACATATATAATCAAGTTGACCATTTTAATTAGAGTAGCAAAATTGTGAGAGGGTAGGCCCATAAGAGAGAGATAGGAACTCA
>CATKHJ010703627.1:0-31630 GCA_949750685.1 Vernicia montana | reverse complement strand
TATTGATAGCTGATAATATTTACTTGAAAATATATATATATATATATATATATATATATATATATATATATATATATATATATATATATATATATATATATATATATTGAGAATAGAAAAAATATATATTTTTAAATATCCTTTTATTCTATATAAAAATTATTATTTATAAAAATACCTCAATAATTTTTATATTTACATGTTTCCCATATTTTTTGGAAATGCTGTTTACTTCCGTGCTACATAGGTGAGGTTTTGCAGTGAAACTTAGTTACTTTATTAATAAAATAAAATTTGTTACATCGAGAGAAAAAAATTATATGAAGGAAAGATAATACAATAGGGATAAAAAGGAGTTAAAACAAAAAAAAACTCATTTCTCATGGCACATGCTTAGCTTTTATAGCTTACAATTCAATGCTTTCTAACAATAATGAACTACAACGCGGATCTAATAATCTACTTGTATCTTCTACCTGCATTTTCTGATTATGTATATTACCCTATCATAAATAGGAACAGGAAGGGGCAACCTTGTTTCCTCTTTCTTTGTTCTCTTTCGCATAAATTCAGCTGCAAATACCAAAAATAAAATGCAGCTAACGAGCAAGAGCGTAACAGCTGCTGGAAGCATAATACCGCTTCACCAGGAAGCGCCATCAATAGACAAATATTATTGCGATGCTCGTTTACCACTTCATCAGCAATCTCCATCACTAGCAAAATACTCAATCACTATAGTCATCTGAAACTGCCGAGTCTGAGCCATCCTCATTCTCCATCTTATTGGCTACTCCATCTGAACCCTCGCTTATTTCAAACTCTCCCTCTGAGTCTTCAATGCCATTATCATCTCCAGAAGCATCTCCATCATCATCACTTACTTCCTCTAAATTTCGATTCCACCTATTGGGGGCCCCATTAAAACTTTGTTCCCAGTTTCCTTGTTCATATCCCTCTACTTCAACATTGTCATCAGATTCTGCTGCTTCCACGCTGTTACTATTATCAGCATCATCCACATCCATCCCAACTTTTTCAACACCCCAATCTTCGTCATCCAAGTTTCTTAATGTTCTATCGTAACTCCTTGGGCCAACTGAGTTGCTCATACGACCAATCAATGTTTCCTCAGCTACCATCATTTCTGCTCTCCTCCTCCTCACTGTTCGGCGACCCCGACCAGACCCTTGTGCATTTGTCCTTCGTCCTTGTTGTTTTGGGCCTAGATTAAATTTCTCAATTTCCCTAGCATTGCGCTTACTTGTATCAGATTTAAGAACAGGTACTCTTTTCTGCCACTTTGTACCATATCCTTGATCACGGCCTCCTCGTCCACGTTTGTAGCTGTTACGTTTACCACGCAAGTCATTGAAGTGCTTCTCTTTTACATTTTCATCTAGCTTTAGTTCTTTTAGTTCAATCTCTTTACTCTTGAGAGGAGAATATCTTGAAGGAAGCTTCTGCATACAAGGGATTACCTAATCAATTCAAAAAATTTCTAGGATTGTCCATCATATGAAATTTTTAATTCCCCTTTTCAAAGGGTACCGGGTGCACATTCAGACAAACAGTTTTTGCACCAGTAGGGATGCTAGCAAGTATTACACAAAACCATCACTTATTATGAGGCCATAAATGTCACTTATGCTGAGGAACACCAAATTCCCCCAAGTATAGTGGGCCATGAAAATGATGGCAAAAGGAAAGATAAAAAGCAGCAGCAAAACGGGAAAATTGAGGGTGAGGGTGAAGTAACTGACCATAAAAACTTTAACTGGCTTGTCCTCGCTGGGTTCAGCTTTTTCATGCTGAATGTATGTAATTGAAGCATCTAGCTCAAAAAGCCTAAGAGCCACAGCAGCAGTGGTTTTTGGTATCCATGGAAGCACAGGAAGTGATCTCATATCAGCATATCCATATAATGCACTCTGTGATGAACTGGAGAAACCCAATAATTCTTTTGTTGTCTCAAAGTTAGCAGATAAGAAGTCTCGTTTTATGGCACTCTCAAGCACAGTCAACATCTGCCAACATAAACTGTTAAATAAGTAAAATCGTCCCCCAATATATAAAAGATTAAGATGCGATGCTAGGCATAATATGCCATCTTATTATACTGGCTTACCACAATTTCTTATATAGCAAATCTATAAACACCATTCTCCATTGAAAGAAGAAAATAAAAAATGCATTCAGTCCTTCTATATGCATTAATACCATTACCATGTAAAGACTACATAATCCTGATATGTGGTCATGACACATTTAACTGGAGCAGATAGACATATGAAACCAGTACAAGAACAGAAGTAGAAGAAGACTAGTGCACCGATAATTGATTTGTTATGTTAGGTGAAATGCAGTTAGAGTATTAACCAATGCAATGTGACCAGGCATTACAAATTTATGTCAAAACAAAAAAAATTAATAATTATAATAATTTAGTTGATAAACATGGTTAAATTTAGGCAGTATCAATTGTGTCCAGCACCTGCAGTAGTTCCTCTATTGACGATGACATGTTCAACTTTGTAGCCCAGGTCTTTCTGTTGTTATCCATCCAAAATGCCTCTAGTGCTTCTGGTGGAACAGATACCTGCTCATTCAAATGTACAAATAATAAATGAGTCATCATGACATAATTAGCAATACTTGAGCTCCCAAAATGCAAGAAACTTATTAATAATTGAAATATTATTTCACCTCAATGAAAGCTAAAAGAGCCTTTATCAATCTGATTCCAAGGGGTAGAGAAGCATCACAAACTCCAGGGTCTAATTTCCCAGTATCTTTACACTCAATCTCATGTTCAAAAATATTAAAACTCTTATTAGCAGCACTGAATGTCTGGTGGCAAGAAAGACAGTGGGTGTCTTCAGTGAGATAAGAATCAAAACACCAGTCACAAGTGGTCAATAGCTGCATACACCTTTTCTTCCCATATTTCATAGCACATAATGTTAAGGAATTGAAGCATTCTTTCCACATCCAGTTCTGAAAATCTTGATACCTTTTCAAAGCACCTTTCTTTTCCATTTCATTTCTCCCAAGCTCAATTCTGAACAAAGAAGATGTATCCAACGTATCAGAGTTTGAACCACAAACCATACTACTAGGACTGCTGATGCCAGCTGAGTCATTAGGACTAGAATCTGATTCACCAGCTTCATTTTCAGCTGCAGTTCCAATTTGGCTCCTAACATTTTCAGATTGCAAGTTCCTTTGGACATTTTCTTTGAAGGATTTCTCAATCTTTTGCAACATTACACGCAAATGGGATTCCCTAACCCCACGAGCATCCAAAGATGACAGAAGGGCATCAAAAGCCTACACATTAATTAATAGAATTGAATAAATGCCAGTGAATGCTGTAGGGTATCAATACAAAAGCAACAAACAAATTATTATGATTTGAGTTCATGTTGTCATACAAGCAATCATCAGAAGAGCTACCAGTTGTAAAGACTAATGAGATCACTTTCCTACTTTTATGAACTAGGAATGAGGACTCACAACATAGGAGAATGATATTTTGAAGAAAGATTTTTGCCCTGATACAAGTAAAACTCCCAACAAAGAGTCAACAGAAAGTAGAATAGGAAAAGGAGGAAAACTCCATTTATAAGAAATCACATTATTAAACAAAACAATTATCAATAAACCACCCCATGAGACAAATAAAAACTAATAAGACAATTCTGATTACATCTGCACATTATATCTGTTTACTTCTAATTAATAATAATTGGAGTTATTCCTTGTGAAAACCTCATTTGGATAAGCAAGATATTATCACCACCCAATTAAAATCCATGTCATAGATTAAATTATCAATAAAAATAAGTGATTTTTTGTCAAGGATTCTTAAAAATCATTATAACAGACTTGCAATCAAGATATAAATGTTAAATTTAATATCATGGAGGAATGGAAAAACATATTAATCATAAGAGTTAAATTACCTCTTCAGAATCAATAAGCCTCCAATTTCCATCATGTAATTCAACAAAGATCCTACCAGAACATGGATCATTTCTAGAAGCAGATGCAACAAACTGCCAGTATCGATTCCGTCTGCGATCTTGTCCAAGAGGCAAGGACCTGTAGACATATGTCTCTTCTGCTATGTGGCCAATATAAGCTTTCAGTTGCGAGCGTGACCTTTTTGAAGCATATCCATGTTGCTGATTTGAGAAGTTTTCTGGATTTGTGGAGGGATCTTGAACTACCAAGGTTTTCTCAGTAAGAATGCTATTGAGGTGATTCTGTACCTTCTCTGCAGCAAGCAATGGCTTTTGATCTTCTGCAGTGCTTGGAGATGCCTCCTTACTTTTGCTATCAACAAGAGGCAAAGGGCTTTGGCTGCCCTCGACTGCAGAACTAGCAACTTGCAATTCAGCTTTGCCCCCAGTAGAAGATGGAAAATCCAATTTACTCACAATATCTTCTTTCAAGCGACTTCTATCTAATTGTGCTTCAGCCCATATTTGCTTTTTAAGAGCATTTGCAGCTTCCAAACGATCCTGTAAAAATAGTTACCACCAATTTAAAGAATAAAAGATAAAGAAAAGGAAAGGGAGAGAAAATTGAACCCATCAATCTGCCAACTAAAGCAATTGAAAATATGACTATTTGGAAAAGGACATTTACCTCGAGCACAGCACGAATGGAATTTCCTTCATTTGCAACACCAACTAAGGCAACAAGGGCATTAAGACGCTCCTCAACACTCAGATGAGCATATTCCCCTTCTACAAGTCCTTGAATCCATGATTCACCTGACTTACTTTCATCAATCTCAATATTTTGCTGATCTACATTTCTAATCCCTATATCTTCATGAGCGACATGTTGATCAATAGTAGTTGGAGTCTTTGTATCCTTGGAACTATTTAGAGGGACTGATGGAGGATCTCTGTCAAGTTCATTTTGTGCAATTAATGGAATGCCATTGCAGATGTTATCTTTTCTACTTCCTGAGCAAGTGTTTGCTTCATTAGAATGGTCTGCACTTCTGTTAGCTCTCAATGGAGTGGTAGTTAAATCATCAACTTCAGGGTCCTCATCAACATCACCTTCAGAATCTTCATCTCTTTCAACATCGTCTGCATCTTCTCCACCTAAAAATCCATTTTCAAATATTCGAATTTTCTTTCTGGCGGATGAAAGTATTGCCTCAGCATCACCAGGATCCTTTCTGTAAGCAGCCCGTACACAATATGTTGAAGGAGCGATTCTTTCAAAGAGCTTTTGATCCCTTGTCAAAGCAACAGATATAGATGCCTCTGGTGTCTTGCTTGTTGTCAAGTCTCGAAGCCCAGATTTCTACATTTAAAAAATAAATAAGTCAATAACAATAATAAGGACAGCGCAAAGTGGACTTAAAGGTAAGCTTAACAAATATAAGAATTGACCTGAATCTTATCAGCAAGTTCTAGCACGGTTAATCCTTTGCTTCCCTCGAGTGAAAGAACATGAAATGCCGCAAACTTAACTGTTCCAGGTGTCAACCGATGTCTAGATCTTCGAGGAAGTAATAAGCCCCTCTCTCGCATAAGGGCAAAAGCATTTTCCGCTGCTGATCCATTGCGCAGAGTAGAAATCGTATCTTCACAGCCTTTAACCTTCAACTACAAATAGGTGCAACTAAATCAAAGGACAGAAAAAAAAGAAATATGGGTCCTTAAAAAATCTCTCCACCAAATTGCTCAAGGAAGCAACGGAAACTTAAAGAATGCCACAAAGTTTGTCCAATATGAACATAAGAGTTTCATCAAATCAAAACATTTGCAAGTTCCTAGACGTAACTATGCCTCAAAAGTCAAACAAATGAAAGACGTCTTATTTGTGGCATTAATTTGATATAGCACAAAATGTCATCTTGATTATGAGTTGTTAGATTAACAAATTGATGCAAGCTACAACCTCCATCCATGCAACTAACACTGACATTCATTTTATTTGGCCATCTTGCTACACTGAACTGCAATCATTTTCTAGTTTACACCTAATTAGATACCAGACAAGAAGCAGAAAAAAGTATAGTCATTGGCAATATCACAAGCTAGATCTCCTTTATAAGCCAAACCTCAACTACAGCAAAATGGTTCTCGCTTCCAGAACTATTTTTCCCTGTTCCTCTTAATCTGCCTAGTCTCAAGCAATATTGTTGCTACATCTTTATTACCTTAACATTCAATATGTAATCAGCTCCCCCTTGGCATATATTAGTGTCAGTGAAGGAGCTCAGCACACAGAGAGAGAGCAGAATGTGAAAATGTAGAAATAACTTGAAGGGCAAACCTCATCGTTATCACCCAAGTGTGTCCATGTTGCATTCCTTTTCTTCAACCGTGGCCCAAATCCTGTGGACAATGCCAATTGCCGAAATATTTCAGGCCAAGTTATTGGATTTAAGTGTCGCTGCCAGTTGCGTATGTCAAAGCCCCACATATAAGCCTAATGATCATAGTAAAAACAGAAATTTGTTCAGCATCAAAGAAAAGAATACCATGCCAACAAATCACAATTTTAACAAATTAGTGGAGCAGAAGTTACCCCCTCAACAATCTGCAGGTGTCCACCTTCAGGATTAGCTGAACAATATTGATTTGTTCCCAATCCAGTAGAGGGTGTCCGTGCAACATCTTCAATATCTTTGATTATCAATTCTAGAAGAGCAACATGTACCTCACCCAGCAACCTTGAATCCTAAAATCAAAATATGTATATCAATAGGCAGGAAAAAACAGATGCTTAAAATGAACCAAGAAAACAAAACAAAACTCCATTAGTAACTCACATAGTCATGAAAAGATTGAACAAACTCATCCAGAGTAAAAGGCCATAACCCAAGAACATCAGCAAAAGTAATAAAAAATCTCCAAACCTGAAAAAGCAACAAATTTTGAGATCTCAAAATGGAGGCACTAAATTCACATTAATTAAAATATCTCTAAAGGATAACAAGTACAGGTAACAAATTTAGGAGAGCACGTAACATTCATAACTTAAATGTATGTTGACAATGAAGACCCAAAAAAATGAGCCCAATAGAGGTGTCATAATTTTATTTGTAGAATTCAACTACATGCACCTAACGAAGTCAGATACTTGATAAATAACATAATCATGGCTTATATTTGATTTTGATGAATGCAACCTAGAAAGAAAAGGGACTTGCCCACACATTCACACACACATAGAGAAAGAGAAAGAAAGATCAAGAGCACTGAAAAGAGATATTGTCCCGCCCAAATTGTAGAAATCACCATGGGTTGAAACAGAAGTACAGAATATGAACATGGTAAAGATTATTCAAAAATACATCTAGCATGAATTACCCCCATAAAAAATAAAACAAAATAAAATAAACAAGCATACAAATATATGAGTAAAATAAAAATAATCTTTAGGGCATACCATCAGAAGATTCCCAATATTTTCATCTGAATCCATCCAAGGTTGAATTGCAAATGGTTTTTTCATTTGTAAAGATTCTGGCGGGAACATACTTAAAGAGTCTGAAGCACAAAAAAAAATGTGTTTCAACTGATCTGGAAAAGATATAGTGGCACATAAAAATATGACATACAAACAACAAAAAAGAGAACTCATTGGTATAGTATAAAAAAGATGTATAGTGCCAAAGAATAATGATGCACTCAAGATGCAAAAATTTGAAATAGAAGTGAATTAGAGGCTCTATGATAGTTCCATCTTTGTTCGAAGCAAAAATCAAGTTCTCCTTAACTCCAAGAAATTCACTTTCATTGTTTACAAGCAAATTTTAAAATCTTGTTTGCTTGCATCCTATGAATAAAGTTTAAAAGTTTGGAAAGTTTTGACAATATCAAAAGACAACGAAACACTCATTTTTAACTAGGCATCATTACCTCTAAATGACTCAAGGTTTTGCAAAGCATCGTAATTAAGGTGAACTATTGAGGTCAAGCCCTTGCTTGCGGAAGCCAATTCCATGAGTTCCAACTGTTCATCCTCTATAAGATCCAAAGATTCTTTAGCAATTCTGCGTGCAGTTGCCTTTTCAATGGCAGCTTGGCGCTTCACTGCCTCTTTCTCTCTCCGAAGTTCCTCTTTTTGCCTCATTTTCTCAGCCTATAATTTAAAATAAGCAAAGAGAAAGAAAAGTCGGTTGAGATGATAATCCTTATCTGAACATCAAAGCATTAGCATATAATTAAGATACCTCATGAACCCCAAAAATGACAGCTCAAACTAAGAAAAGCCAACTCCCACACTCACTCTTAAGTGTTCTTTCTGCAAAAACTTTTCCCTTCGCTCAAGTTCACGTTTTTGCTCACGCAATGATCTCTCCTCCTCTCGCTGCCTTTCACGCATCAATCTCTCTTCTTCCTTCCGTCTTTCACGGTCATGCTTTTCCATTTCTTTCCTCATTCGTTCTTCACTCTAAGATTACAAGGTTCAAATTTTAGTATCAGATAAGAACTTATTGCATTGGTAATCTCATGACTGATAAGGCAATACCTTCCGCCTCAGTTGATCCTGTTTCTCAAGCTCTTTGCGCATCCGACTTTCATATGTTTCAACATCCCTTGTAGTTTTAGCTTCATCAGTCTACGACAAGCAACCACATACACAATTATCAGTCAATAATAGTAATAATAATAATAATAAAAAAACAAAGCCTAAAGAACACTTTTGAATAGTTCAGGATACCTTGCGCTTCTTTTCCACCCGCAGATTTGTATCATTATGGAAGATTTGAGCATCAGGAAAGATATCTGGATTTTCTGATCCCATAATTTGGTGACTAGTAGACTGAGCACTTATTCTATTGTTCATAAAGGAGTCATGATGCAGGAGATAGTCATCATCCTTGTGAGGTGATGAAAAAACATGTCCCTTCTTCTCTGATTGAGATGAAAGCCGAGCACGTGATCCTTGACCTTGGACACCATGAACCCTGGCCAATGGTTCATCTCCATGTGCAAAAGATGCTCTTCCTCTCAAATTATCAGCTGAAGGATCATGATACGGAGATTGAGCAACTTGTCCATATGCATCAGATCTAATACTGGACTGGTCCTGGAGAAGCTGATAATCATGAAAAGCCCTTGTAGAGGCCTGCAATAGAATTTCCACAATTTTAACCAATATGAACCAGGAAATACACATCTTTATATAACCAGATATTTGATGCTGACTTGGACATGTATCTGTCAGATCAAACTAAGAACAACATCAGTGATACTAATAGGAAGTGAAGTATTATGGCAACGAAAGTTTGATTCAGCAGAGAAGAAGAGGCAAAAATTGGAACAAAAATATCATTTGATTTGTCGAAACTCCATAATCAATTTGTATAAATGGATTCTGAGCAAGAATCCCTGTTCCTTGGAGGAAAAGAATAGAGAAAGGGGAGGAAAAACAAATGATTAAGGATAAAATTAATTGTCTTACATCAAATTAAAAGAAACTACTACAGAGATGACCTCAACCATGAACCCTTATTTCAACATAAGCCACATTTATTGGGGGAAAAAAAGCCAAGATGGTGGTGCATCCAAACACAGTAATATAAAATAGGCACAAAAATGAAAGAATAAAAGACCAAATTTTAAAGTTTAATCTAGTGCGCAAATCATAGGACAAAACAGAAAATTCCTCCTTGATGGTCTATGAACACTAGGTGAACAGTCTTCCCAAAACATAGAATCTCATTTTTATTCAGCATTTAAAACTCTTAAGCACCTTAATACAAACAGTCATGGAAAAAGGAATTACAACAGTGTGGAAATCTACGATGACAAACCCAAATGAAAATGTAGGCAAACTTCTTAACTCATTTCATTTGAACAGTTGGCCTCTTTAAATCATATTCAAAAGAAGCTGAAAAAACCTGGTTCTTTCCCAAAATCAAATCTGGTGTGTCAAGATTGATTACAAACATGAAGCAGATATTTTGTAGATTTTCCCCCAACTTGTGGATGCCACAAATTTTGCTTAATATTTTAGAGGCGCTTTAACATTTTCTTAATTGTTAATTGCTGGTTGCCATTTATCTTGTGATGGGTTTATCTATTAGCAATGACATAAAAAAGGACATGGTGCAAGTCAAGTGTCTATTCATTCTGCAGAAAATTTTGAAACACCAAGGACTTCAAAAAGGGGGAAAAAATGAATACTGCATACTAAAATGAATAGAAACTAGCCGCACATATAAACCATATTGCAGTTCTACAGCAGCAAAGAAACATCACAAATCTGATTCATCAATGTGCATGCCAAATACGCTTTACTATACAACACAAATCTAATGAAGAATTTGAGAAACCAACTTTGCTTGATTTTGCATTGTGTCGCTCATATACTTTGCCATCATAAGGATGCATTGACCGCTTCTGATGTTCCACCATTGCTGCTGCAGACGTGATACAAAAAAAGGTTAGCAAACACAATCCTAATGTCAAAAATCAGGACATAGTACAATTTTCAACAGGAATTATTAAATTCTAAATATAATACAGATTCTCACAGATCAAAGCCAGAGAAGAAATTTCCCAAATTGTATTGCCAAACATACTAATGAAACTTTGATAATAAAGAACATCCAACTTTTGTTGAAATATGAGATCAGACAATTGCATTCCTCAGGACCAGTTTTTCATTCTCTAAATAATAGACTTGCAGACCAAATTATAAAAATGAAAACCATATACTTAATTGATAAAGACAGGTTCTGATAAGCTCAATATAGTTATAACAGGCAGAGAATGACATATAGAGGTAGTAAGAAATTAACACCACAAGACATAGAACATAAAACATTTGCTTCACTAAAAACTGAATAAATGTCTACATTTTACTGCATCGCATTTCAACATAATATCTGGTAATCAGAAGTGCAGCATTGTTGAAATTAGTCAAACTGCTCGTACCTATAGGCACCCCAAATGCATCAGGTGGCAATGGATCAAATTCCATCCCAAGAATTGGTCCATCCTCCCTCAATGGCTCCCCCAGCTGTGCTTCCACACACGCAATAGCTCTAAGCTCCATAACTGACTGTGGTGAGGACTCATAGTACCTTCTCATCATTGGCATATCATCTGAAGCTACTTTTCTTGGCTCCATAAATGGGCTAGAACCTGAACCTGACCCAGACCCATAATCACTTTCAGGTTCAGTCCCTACTGGCCGCATTTCCTCCACAGGAGACTCTATCAATGGCACTGCCTTACGTTTTTTGGTAGGAGTCTCCTTTATCTCCTTTGTTTCCTTCGTTTCCTTCGTTTCCTTTTTGTCTTTTAATCTCCTGTGACAAAACCACATCTGCAATTGCCTATCAGAGAGACCTAACTTCTGAGATAATTCTGCTCGCATCGACTCCGAAGGATATGTCTCCACTGATTATCCATAAACAGAACACCAAAATCAATCAAACTGAACCATAAATATTCAAGCAAACAAAAACAAACATAAATAAAGCATGAAAAATTCATCCAAAACCAAAAAAAAAAAAAATCGAAATCCACATGCAATAACATTATATATACATCCAAACACTCACACAAACACAAAATTGAGCATAAACGAAATTAAAAAATAAAAAAGAGTAAATACAAGCATAAGCTTTCTCAAGAGCTTCGAGTTGAAAAGGAGTCTTCATCTGACGTTTAGGCTTGCTTTGTCCTTCATTAGAATTCCCGATATTACTGTTGCTGTTATTGTTGTTGTTGTTGCCTCTATTTTGATTCTCTCCTTCTGAATTCGTCTCCATTGAACCGATCGCGATCTCAGAATCCACAAATCGAAAGAATTAGGGTTTCCAAAACAAACAAACAAACTATAGAGAGAGAATTTAATTTCTTCTCTCTCTTCTCTCTATCTCTCAAAGAAACTAAATATCGTGAAAGTCAAGAAAGAGAAAGGCGGAGAAAATTAACATTATGGTATTATCTTTCCTTTTTTTTCTTTTTTTTTTTTCGTTTCACGAACAATAATTGAAATTGAATAAATGAGAGATTTGAATGAAGGAACAACAATATAACAATAAAAATATAAATATAAAATAAAATTACAAGAAGGGAAAATAGGAAAAAGAAGAAATCAGAAAGAAGAACAAAAAACAAACAGTGTTCTAAATTGTTGACTCGAAATTGGCTTTCCATTATTAATATTTATTATTTACTCTCTTTATTATTATTAATATTATTATTCGTTTTTATTAGTGTTCTTTATTTTTATTTTTGTGTGGGAAAAAAAACACCAAATTAATTTTCTTTTTTAGTTTCTTCAAACAAATAACGTGTTGTTTGGATCAATATAACGGAGTTGTATTTACTTTTTTGCTCATGTGGTGTTTTTTTAAAAAGAAAAAAAAAAAAAAGGACTGTCAACTTCGTAAATACAACCCTCTAAATTTTTTTAAAAAATTAAAAATTAAAAAAATAAAATGTTGAAGTTTGCTTTTAGTGGGGGAAGGGGAATATTGAATAAATTGGCTGGGTTCTTGTTGCTTATAGAACATTGTTGGGATCTTTGGCTGCGACAATCAAGGGAGGATTTCCCGTTTGTGTTTTTGGATGGCCCGAAATAACTTTTGGGCTTAGTGGGCCTATATTTGCTTATTCCTTCAATTAGTGTAATCAATTCTATATTTGCTTCTTCAACTAATTTGATGCTTCTTAATTATTGAATGACTTTTTCCTTATGCAAAGTGTTGCTAACAATCACACAATCCTTAGTAGCATAATTAATGTTTGTTACCATCAAAACACAAATTTTCTGTACATATTATATTTATTAGACTAATGAGCAATAAATAATCAATGGTATGTGGTCCAGAAAAATTTTTATTTTTATTTTTGGAGCTTGCAATATAGATATATGAATTTATTTTTTCAAGATATCCAAGTTTAAGTCAAATTAAAAAAAATATATATGCTATAATTCATTAGAGAATAATTTGAATTTGAATTTATGTTGGAAGTAAGATATAGAAGTTTATTTTCACTAGGATCAAACGGTGAAAATATATATATATATATATATATATATATATATATATATATATATATATTTATAAAGTGATGTTGAAGAATTACAAACAAGTATTCAGTTTCAATTTTGAGAGTTGGTCACAATTGCAATTAATTTTAAAAATTGAGACGAATTTGACAAAATTTAAAGTTTTCAACAAAATTAAAAAATATGCAAAATTTTGAATTTTTCTAGGTGATTAGGCTTGATTTTATATATACTTTATTATTATTATTATTCATTGCTTTTAAAAAATCATTTATTATGATTTTATTTAAATTAAAACATAATTGAATTAAGTTATTAGATTTTTTTTTTCATTATTCAAATCCTATAAATTTTCATGTATAAAGGGAGAAGATTTTATTCCATTTCTATTATCCTTATTATTTTAATTTTCTATACACTTGATAAATTCTTTTTTTTTATTACGTTTTTATAGTATATTGATTTTAATAAATAAAAAAATAATTAAATTTACCAAAAATAAACTAAGATAGCTAGCTAAGTTCAGAATAAGGCTACCATATACTTTTAATTATATCAAATTGGTTATACATAATCATAACTATTAGGCTACAATACTCTAACCAAAAAATTGGTACAATTTACAAGTGAATTCTCCACTAGATATACAGCATACCAGAAATTTATTTACAAACAAATTGTATAAAGCACCATTTTTGGAAAACTAGGGATTTGAAGTATTTGAATTTAAAATTATTTATAAATATTATGATCTTTCATTTAAAATAATTTGAATTCATTTTCATTCAAGATGCACACCTATCAGAATAGACCTTTTATAAAATTAAAATTTTATGTTGATTTGTTGCAAACATAATAGTAAATAAATATTCAAATGAAAAAAAAAAAACATAATAGTAAATAAGTTTTTAAGAAGAAACAGACTCTTCTATAGTTCTAATCAAGGATGCCTATCATCTTTCATTTTCTTGCCTTATTTGGAGAGAGAGGACAAGACAACAAATGATCAATTGATGTACTTGTTTTCAGCCAATAGTTAGGGGCAAGTTTGTGGAAATGTAATCTTATTTGGTGATCAGATTGTGACAATTTACTATTCACATATTTGGTTTTCACCCATTCTGCTAAACTCCCACTAGAGCTACTGATCATATAAGCTTGTTCTGAGAGACAGAGCAAGTGATAAAATACATTATTTTAAGCGAAACATGAATCAGAGAAAATTGATGAGAAACAAAAAAGAAACTTCACAATGACAATAGGATACTCAATTTGTCATTTTTATCTTTGCAACAGAAAAATAACACTTTGCACCCAGGCAAGGTTTTCTTCCACATCTATATGCTTTCTTTCCTTCTCATGCTGCTTTCCTTTGCTGCAAAGAAACCAAATTTAGAGTTATGACTTCTGAATTTCGGGATAAGATTAAATAATCTTTATTTATATGCACTGAATAATTTTCCCTTAAAAATGACACTCACTCGTTTCTCTTCTTCCATCTTAGCCTTGAGGTAAGAGTAGATTGCAACTCCAGCAATTGCAATGCATGTTCCAATACCAGTTTGTGTTGAAATCTTGTTACCTGTAAGGAGATATTATTATGATTTTATGTTAGATGAGAAATTGATACCAAGAGAAATATATGATGGACAAAAAAAAAACCAATAGAATAAGAGAAATATAATTACCAAAGACCACAATGGAGAAGCCAATCACAAACACACGTTTCAGGACATTGCCAACTGCATGTGTAAGAGGTGCAACCCTCTCCAAGGTGTTGGTAGCCAACTGAAAAATTCAATAGGCAAAAACTCTTTCATATTTCTTGAAGACACTATCACATTACATTAAAACAAGTAGCTAAAAACAGCATTGTTCGTAAAATTGATATATATTCTGAATTATTATGGCAAAGGATCGATAGAATATTATGTTACCTGGTTGTAGAGGTGATAAAACATTCCTACCCAGAAGAGATCTGATATGAACTTAGTCATACCCACTTTAGCAATTGCATCACTAAAACCATACTTCATCAGTTGAGGTCCCTCCAACTGCAAAAGCAAAACATGACTCAAGCATGAGAAAACTTAGAGAGACTTTAAAAGATTGAATGGAAAATACAAATCATCAGTGTATCAATATTTTCTTTACTCACAATAATGGCAGGTGGTATACAAGCAATGAGAGCAATGATGGAAATGTAAGCATAGATATTTGTGCTGTCCATATCAGTCTGCAGAAGGAATAAAAGAAAGGGGCAATTAATGCAAAGAGGAATTTTCTCAAATCAAATTAGCAACTGATAGGAAATAAAACGAGAATGTCATAGAAAATCACCATAGCTTTCTTTGAGTAAATACTCCTGTAAGTGAAGGAGATGTTGGAAATCATAGCACTAATGAAGCCGGTCCAATTGAATGAGAGCTCAGTCAGTGATGCCATGGACACACCTGCAATTGTCTCATAACTTAATGTCAGACAAAATGAAAGCAAAGGAGGAGCAAGTGCATTTGCAGATACGAATAAAGAAAAGCTTACCAAGAACCACAGGAGCAAGTGAAAGCCAAAGAGATAAAGGGATTGATTGTCCTAAAATGAATTGGGAAGCAGCAGCATTGAAGAAGGGCTCGAGTGCTGGTACAAAACCAATACTTATTAAGGAATTATTCCCCAGAATAATTTGCTTAATTAATGAAATGGCTTTCCTATATATCACCTTTGATTGTGTGGGTGAATGAGACAGCAACTGCTGCAAATGAGACATTACTGGTCACATGGCCTAATGCATGACAAAGTGCAACAGGTATCAACAGCTTCAACAGGTTTGAGTCAATGGGCTACACACAAAACACCCACCAGTCACTTATCAAAACACAAGGGCCTAATTATTAATCATTTAAGTAACAATTATATTATTATTGCATATAGACAAATTACCACACTCCTTTGTACTCCTCAAGTTCCAATAATCCCTATTATTGCATATCAACAACTTAAAAATTAACCGTGAGATTTTTCCTATTTCCTAATCAAAATTAAGATCAATGGTGATGTGTGACTGCAGATGCTACAGCCTATAGTATACAATCCAAACTCTTTAATTCACCCTAATTACATGGCGATCGCAATTGCCGTGTAAAGAAGATCTGATTAAGAATCAGTTATATATAACAAAATGAAATTAATCAATTAAAAAAAAAAAAGTTAATGGGCCTATAAGAAAAGGCTTACAGCGCGCTTAGGAAGACCAACGGCCCAGCTCACCAAACAGTACACAACTCCAACGAACAAATGAATCACTGACACGAAACTACACAACCAAGCACAGACTTTCGTCAAAACCACGCTGCTAACTTACGCGCTTCAAAATCACTGCATTAAACTGTTACTTACTATGGATAAGGAAAGTAATTGTATATCTTCTTGTTAAGTATGTTAAATATCACGTTTAAAAAGTACCTGTAAAAACAAGGTAAGAAGAAAAAAAATCACAGTAAATTTCGTACTAGAGTTTGTTTGTTAGGTGTGATCCGGCGAAATTTAGAGAAGGTCACGTGACGACGTACCACATAAAGAAGAAAAATCCGGTGACAAGTGCCGGATATTTGTCAAAAAACCCGACTGGAGCATCCCTGCAAAAGTATAGAGTCAAAAAAGTACGAACAACAAGTCAGAATCCGACAAGGATAGCGAGTTGACCGAGTCAGAACGGAGGAAACGGACCTCACCCGGAGGAATCGCTTCCCTCAGCCGGAGACGAAGCGGCGGCCAGATTCGTCTTGAGAATCTCCCGTTTTCCAACTGGAGAACTTTCCAGGAGCAAAGATGGCCGAAGCTGCCTCCCCCATATGAGGTTCCCGCCTTCACCGACAGCTCCGATCGGTTTCATTGAGACAAAGCTTGTAGTGTTGGTCTCTCGTATAGGCTTCCGTAGGTGAGGCAAGGACGCGATGGTAGTGGTAGCGCGTGAGAGTACTCGCGACTCCATGGCTGGTGTAGTGAGAGAGTAAGAGAGAGAAAGACGGGAAATGTGCTATCGGTAGCTAGAGTGAGCTTTTATGGTGGTGAGAGAACCGTTTTTTGTGGTTCTCAAATGACAAGTCGAGCGGTTAATCACATTCTGTCTTCATTACATTCAGTTGCTATCTCCTGCATCGCCGACCACAGTAATACATAGCATCAACTTTTGTTATTGCTTCAAAGTAGAATCAGAAATGAATAATATCATATTATCAACGGTTGGTAAATGGTAATGAGAATATCAGAATATTTTGATTGGAGATGCTTGAAGTAGAAAATAATTAATGGAGGGAGGTTTTTTTTTTAAATAATAATAATGGTTTTATTGGTGGGATAATATTGGAGGTGTGGATTATTTTTGGTTATGGTGTCAAGACTCGAGGGGGAGGATATGGCGTGGGACCCTCTTATCTTTAGCGAGAGGCTTGTGAAGAGAGGAGATGTCTTGTCCAATCCTCTGCCTCTGTTTTTCCAATCCTCTTATCGTTTCCATTTTGCTTTTCCTCGTGACGACTTGTTAGTTATTATTATTAGTATTATTATTTTATTTGAAAGTTCCAATATTTTTTTTTTTAGTTTGATTGATGTTGTTGTAAATTGTAATTTTCAAGTGAATGTGTAGTTCGCTCTTGGCTAGGGTTTAATTGAAGAAAAAAAATGTTATTTATTCTTCATTTATAGTTTGACTTTAAAAATGGAATTCTAAATAATAATAATAATATATAAGTAAACTTTTTTTATCAATCAAATTTTTTTAGTAGGAAAGAGAAATTGAATATTAGCTTATTGTCTATATCGTATATGTACTTATCATTAAATTATATTTTGGTATGCATTAATCAAATTAATTCTTAAAATTATAAAGGTGTGTATTTGAATATTGTATTAATAGTTTAATGATTAAATTTTTTATTATTATTATTTTTACAAATTTGAAAAAAATATAAATGATATATCATCATAATATATATGTTACTTTAATGGGTCATTCTAAACCCAAGGCAATAAAAGCCTACAAGAAATATATTCACCATTATATATAGATACACACTCAAGATAGAGGATTCGAATCAACTATTTGTAATTCCAATATTTACATATTATCTTCCTAAAATTAAGAATGACTTTGTCATCAAAGTGAATTCGCCATAGGAATGGCAATGGGGCGGAGCGGGGCGGGGCGGGACAGATTTTGAGATTTTCGTCCCTGCCCTATGAATAGTCGGGACAAAGACGGGACGAGATAAATTGGGTTTGTGACAGGCGCAGGGCGGGAACGGGGATCCTCATTTATTTTTTTATAATTTTATTAATGTTAAAACTTCATAATTTATATATTCTGACAAAAATGTTATACATATTTATATTAAGTTTTATATATTATTAATTAATATTTAAATAATAATAATAAAATTAAATACTTAATAATATAATTTTAAAGAAAACTAATAATTTATATATATATATATATGTAATATGAAATTATAATAAAAAAATACATAAACATTAATTTTATGAAATCGAGACGGAGATCGGGGCGGGGTGGGGAGACTCAATCCCATCCCCGCCCCATTACCATAGACAAAGCGAGAATTCTCCGTCGGGTTCGGGACGGGCACGAATTCTCTATCGGGGCGAATCGAATTTTGCCATCTCTAATTCGCCAGAGACACCTTCGATACCTACTTTTATGGCTCCTTTCTCTTGATTTTGCAAGTATACGGTGAACCAAGTTTCAATAATAAATATAAATGATTCGTTATTTAATTTAATTAGTAAAATAAATAATACAATATGTCAAATTTGTTTTTAGAAAAAATGGAAAACTTGTTTATTCTAACTTAGAAAAAATGGAAAACATGCAAATTACCATGGTCTCTTTACAACCAACATTACGCTAATTAAATCATATAAATTTTAGAAAATTATACACGTGCAAAATCACAAGACATATTACCAAATAAATTACTCTTAATATTTGTTTTCTAAAAGATATACTCTTAATATTTGACTATTAAGTCAGTTATTACAATATTTATATTGTAATTTAAAAGATTAAAGTTTTTTGAATGTCCTTTTTTTTTTTTTTTTTTTTTTTTGAAGAATGCAAATATATTAAGAACCATCATCAAATCTAGTACATCAAATAAAAATTGCAGTAGACTAGAGTGCCAAACCGCATTAGATGATAATGAGCTAAAATTGAATGTCCTTTTAAAATTTATAAAAATTGAAAAGTTTTATATTCAAATCTTTCAGTCTATTAAAATTATTACTAATTTTGTTAGAATTATTAAAAGAGATGATTAATTCATGTTGCGTGACTCATAATATTATTTCAACTTATTAAGTTTATGTTGAAAAAAAAATGATGCTTCTTAATTTAAATTTTATAATATTTTAAATAAACTTTCAATATTTAAAAGAAAATGAATAATCAGTCCAATTAAAACAAATTAAGAAAATAGGACGTAAAAAGAATTTCATTAAAGACTGACCCCCTTTTTTTTCTTTTTGCACCAACATTAAAGACTGACTTTGTGTGGATTTTTTGCTATATATCCATTTGTACTTACTAATTATATATTTTTGGGGGGAGTAAGTAAATGACTCCATATATATATATATATATATATATATATATATATATATATATATATATATATATATATATATATATATATCCATGATGTTGTAAGATTGACACATGCATATGTATCTAATGAACATTGACAACTCTTTTCATGTTTGTTCCCCGTTTTCTTCCTCAAATCACAATAACAAACACCAGCAGCCTAATTTGGGGGACCCCAGAATAAGCAGTACAGCTTTGGTCTTAAGCTAATATCACCACTCATAGTGAAAGTTTCGGGCAAAAAAAAAAAAAACTCATAGTGAAAGTTCGATTGAGGTGTGTTGATTCTTTTCAAGGCTCCAATCATTGAAAGAGATCTGTGAAGCAGTGTTTTTTTTTCTTTCTTTTTTTGAATTTGTTTTACTGAATATATATATATATATATATATATATATATATTGCCAAATTTTACTGAATATATTTGAAAATATTGTTTTTATCTATGTTTTGAAATCTAGCCCGATGCCTGATTTTTAAATCAGTGAAAGAAAAGGATCACGGGTCAAAAATTCAACCGGTATCAAACCGAAATTTTAAATAATATCATATATTTATTATTTATATGTTAAATAATAAATATTATAATTGTAACTAGCGTTACACATTGTTAATGTCCATTATATCTCAAAATAACGGACGTTACACATTGTTAACTCCCGTTACGGAAGATATCGAATTTATAAATAACTCAAACTAGTATGTGAATTGGCTAGGCCGATCCGTGTTCCAAAACATAGGTTTAATAAGAGCTTAACTAAGTCCAATAATAGATTAAAGACTTTCTCTCTCTAGGAATTTTCCTCTTCATTCTCTCTAGATATCCTTGCTCCTGAGTTAGAGTTTTTTGTGGGGGAACTCTTGGCGGCTCTGGCCACCAAAGGAGATCTCTGTTCTCTTGTTTTTTTCTTTGATTTCCTTTCTTTTAGTATGATTAATAATAGGATCTTTACCTACTTTGTTTTGATTTTGTCTCTCATTAAGTATGGACTATAGAGATTTTGTGCTGCTTTGGTTTGGATCAATCTCAAGGCCGTCATAGGTGCTTTAGTAGAGTCTGATAATGTCTGGCTCTCCCCTCTCAGTCATCTTCTCAAGGTTTCGTTTGTCGAGGACTGTAAGGGGGAGAGGGAGGGGGAAGGGGAAGATTTTGCTGGGGTTGGTGATGGAGGTTTCGTGAATGAGGGCGTTATCTTTTGCTTATTCTCTGTCTCAGATTTTGAATGAGCTTGTTCTTCAAGAATTGGTTTGATTTGCTTGCAATATGTAGCTCATTCAACTGCTAGACTCAATTACAGTATTCAATGGAGGACAAACTCAAAATCTCAACGATACGTACGTTCTTTGATTGATCAAGTTATGGAGTCACTGAACTCGAATCTGCTTCAGGCTTTCCTCTGTCATTAACGGTGGTGGCAGCGGCGGTGATGAAGGTAGAAGGCTCTAGAAGAGATAATAGGGTTAAAGGGCTCTATTGTAATTTTACTTGTGTTGAAGGCTTCTGGCTCAAGTCTAAAACAGATCTATATGGCTATTGTTTTTGGGTTGGAAGCCCATGTCTTCTAACCTTATAATGGGTAGTTTGAGCTTGAACTCTATAGTCTATCAAGTTTGGTTTTATGTTTGGATCAATCATATGTGTAATCTCTATTATTGTACTATTCGAGGCCTTGAGCCTTTTTAATACCAACAAGAGGCCTTGAGCTTTTTTAATACCAACAATTATCTTATTTGGGGAAAAAAAAATTGAAATTACAAATCTACCGTTAATTTCTTAGTTAGTTCAGAATTTAATATTAGAATTTGGTGTCGGCTCGGCTGTGCTCTTTGCACATCGATCAAACAACAGGGTCGATTGGAATCTAGGCACTCAAACTGCCTATATGGCCATTGAACTACCAGATTAATAATATGTAATTATGATCTGAAATTTAAGTTGTTAAAAAAAGTAAAAATTAAGGAACTAACTAAAGCATGTTCAAATTTAAGGGCTAAAATATTATAAAATATTTATAGTTTTATAATAGGATTAAAATATAATATTATTAATCCAAATAGTTGACTCAATGAACAAAATATGTTTGTTTCTCCTCTTTTCAAGATTAACATCCGAAAAAGTAAAATTTATGAATGCAAAAGTTAGATGTGGGGATACACTCTTGTATTAAATAAAAGATTTAATTTTGATTAGCTGCATGAAATATCCCTAATTAAAAAATTAAAATAACTAATTTTTAAATTTGAAGAAAAAAAATGCGAAGTGTATATAGTTTGTGATTTATTTTATATTCTTATCTTTTTTTTTTTATATTGCCGTCTATTTAGTTTATTTTTTCATAGTCTCTAGGGAGTGACGACATCAAACACGACACGATAATACGATACGAACTCAACACAAAATTAGTGAGTTTAGGTTAGGAATTATCATGTTTGTGTCGACCCGATTATGACACTATAATAATTGTATCGTGTTGCGAGTTGACTCATTAATTCGAAAACGATATACTTAACTCATTAATATTCACGTGTCATGATATATTAACACATTAAACCTAATATATATATATATTTGAAATGTATAAACACACACATTTAACCAAATATATTTATGACTTATAAAATATGTATATATAAAAATTGCTTATAATCTTCTTTATAAATTTATATTTTATTTAATAATATAAATTAATAGGAATTAATTTAATAAATTTGATAATTTTTAAATATTAAAATAAAATTAATTAATTTAAAAATTCTAAACGTATTATTGGTGTCATGTCGTATTACCCATTAATTAAGTGGATCGTATTCGTATTTAAATTTTTTGACACGATAAATTAATCGTGTCGTGTTCATGTTGACCCTTATCATGTCATGGATATAAGTCAATACGACCCACTAACACATATTATCACTCCTAATAGCCGCTAATATTCGATGGTACCTAATAAAAGTTAGTCATTTGATAAAAATTTGGTAATTGTTACTGTTGAGATTGATAGAAATTTAATTGAAAGGGTAGAGATGAGTTGAATTGAGTATATGTTAAGCTCATAAATGAATTGAGTTTTAATGAGTTTAGGTCAACCATTACTAAAAGATTAGAACTAACCAATTAAATAGTTAAACTCAAATCATTATATACCTATGTGTTTTTAATGTATTTTTTCAATGTAGAATTGATTTTTAACACTCCCTTTCAAGTGGCAACTGGACTTTGTGAATTTGAATTTTCAATTGACCACTTGAAATTGAATTTCCAATTGACCACTTGAAATTGAATTTCTCCCCCTTAAATTGAAATTTTTGAACGCAGCGGCAACACCAGATCGACTGGACTGCTGGAATTGAACATCCAGAAGGATACCGAGTGATTGAAATTGAATCGGGCCAAACCTACTCTGATATCATGATAGAAATTGAATTAAAAGGGTAGAGGTAACTTAAATTAAGTATAAGTTAAACTCACAAATGAATTGAGTTTTAATGAGTTTGGGTCAACAATTGTTAAAAGGTTATAACTAACCAATTAGATAGTCAAACCCAAACCATTATATACCTATGTGTTTTTAGTGTATTTTTTCAATGTGGGATTGATTCTTAATAGAGATCGATGTAAAATGATTTATAATTTTTTCAATTTTAATGCGTTATGAAAACAAAAAGTTAAGAATGAGATTAAGCAAAAGTAGAGTCGAGTGACGGTAGAAGAGAACGCGTAAGTAGATGACAAATGAGTGGAGTTAGTGATGGATGTGACAATAATAACATGGATGAGACTATTCCTATCAAATCTAACAAAAACTATTGGAACCATCGCCGATCAAAAGAGAAGATTGATGGTGATTCAAAAAATAAAATTTAAAAGAGAATTAGAGAGAAAAAAGAGAATGAGAGACGACTAGGGCTATCCCATATCATTCTTTGAATTTTATACACAAACTTTTGAAAAGAAAAAATTATAATTATTTATTACTTTTAAAAAATTATAAATAAATATATCACATGAAAAATAATTCCATTAATAACTTTTCATTCCTTCACAAACTCTACCATGACTTGGATTCTCTGCCTTTAAAAACGCCATAAATTTATGGACAAATTAATTCTTTGTCTAGAAATATCATTATTGTAAGTCTTTCACATTCATTCACCTACTATTGTTCTTTGATTCATGGTTATTTAATTTGGATTTAGAAATTAGGATTTTATTGTGGTTTTTACTTAGAGTCATCTTTTTCTGGAGGAATCAAATGCATCTAGATTTGATTACATTTGATATATATTTTGTTTGGATTTTCAAAGTAGTTTCAATTGAGTTTATAATTTCATTCATTGATTAGCTAGCTTCAAAAATAAAAAACAATTTCTAGGCATTTTCTTTGCATAGCCAATGAGGAAAGAGAGGAAGGAGAAGGAGAAGAAGATTATATACATGATGATAAAAATTAAATGAATATTTTTGACTGATACTTCTCCACATTGGATAGTGAACCTAGATATGTACTCTACGGTGCTTGAGTTATCTTCCCCAAAGAACAGAATAAACTCGAGAATCTTATATCCCTTGGGGAAAGGATATACTCAGTCTATCTAGTTAGGGTATGGCTTGTGATACATAGGCTAAGCATTATTCCTGAAACCAACTCCTATTCTTCTGAGAGCCCTCATCAAGTCATTATCAATCAGCTGATTGTTTCTATAATCACCCCGATTGTAATCCCAATCAACTCTATCCTCCATGTCCCGATCCTCATACCTCTTATTTGGTGGCCTTTCATTCCTTTAATGATATTCAAGCTCAAGCCCTCTTTTGTCATCATTTCTATAATCATTTTCATAAGGCGGGGGATTATTACCTTGACGAGCTCAGCCAGTTGGCATGTGCTCCCTGTGTTCTTCATATCCTTCTTGGCCAGCTCTCCTCAGCAAGTTAACTTCCCCATATTTGGGTTCATTCCTTTGGTGATCGGGCATGTGTCTTCTGAGTTGATCACTAAAATTTCTTCTTTCGGCCATGTCTTCGTTCCTCCCTTCTATGATTTCAAAAAAATGAGTTAGGTTTGTTGTGAATTGATCCAAGGAACGATCAATCGTACGCTGGACTGTTCGATTTTCATCCACCATTGGCCTCATGACCACAACTATTTGCTTTATCATCCGAAGGTGTAAGTCATTGTTCACTCGGGATATCCCATCGACTATGGCTCATGTATCGGCCATGCTAAGGGTCTACGGCCTTAGTGGAGCTAACTTCTTGTTGTAATCAAGATCTTCAGTCCTAAAATTATCACCTTCGGGGGACACTTCTAGGTTGTAAGTCCTTGCCCAAATTCTTGTATGAAAAGGGCATTGATTTTTCAACTACACAGCCAAATGAGCTAAATTCAGAGCAGCAGTCTCGGGGTCATGTTGTGTTTCTCGACTTTGATAATCCTAAACTCCACTGTTGTCTGTAGGTGGCACCTCACCGACTTTCTTCAATTGGCTGCTAAGTGTCTCAACCGTCGCCGAAGCGGGTATCTTATTATTATCTCCAAATTTGGTCGTCCTAGTAGTACGACCATCAATTCCAGTGTTTGACATCTTCCTAATCTAAAATAGGTCTCACTGGGCGTGCCAAAAAGATATTAACCCTAAATTTTATTTTAGAATTAATACATTTAAATTGTTTAATTGAGTTCATGTATCAGTACTGTCAGCCCACCGGATTTAGTTATATTTGTTAGTATTTTTTTAATGTTAATTGAACAGTAAAAGTAACTTACATCTACTGTATATAGGCGTCAGAGCATTGTCAACTTCAACCTAAGGATCCGTACAAAAGGAAAAAGTAAACTAAAAATCTAGTATGTAAGCTTTCGGCGCCATCAACTTTCAGGGATCTAATATATAAAGCTCGAAAGCCCTTAATCATAGGTTGAATATATAAGTCGTCAATTCGAGATGGTGACCACACAAAGCAATTTGAAAGAATTTGGTTTTGTATTGAATTGAGTGATAAGATCATGTACAAAGTATTAACAAACCTATATATAGTGATTATACATGGATAATTTAGTAAATCTAGATACAAATTGAAACTCTAATCCTATTAGGAAGGGTACAATATGAATGGGCTCATTATGTACAAACGGGCCCAAGTAAAGATTCTCTCTCAAATATATTTATGCAAGCAGAGGCGGAGCCAGAACTTTAAAAAAGAGGGGTCAAAAAAAATTTTAAATTAAAGGACTAAAATGAAAAATTTTGAAAGTTGGTGACAAAAATAAAAAAAAAAATCCAAAATTGTAGGGTCAAAATAAAAAATATCTAAAATATATAGGTAAAATTTTAAAAATTACGAGGTCAAACTAAAAAATATTTAAACTTATAAAATTTTAAAAATTGGATGAACCAAATTAAAAAAATATCTAAAACATATAGGTAACAATTTAAAAATTTTAAAAGTTTGGAGAGGCAAAACTAAAAAATATCTAAAATATACATATAATAATTTAAAAATTTTATAAGTTTGGGGGCAAGGACTCCTGTATACAAGTTGGACCTCTTTATAGTTAGGCTAATTTTGAGCCGGGTCAACAATATTATAAAATTTGTTCTTAATATATAGTCTTATTTTTCTCATTAATGATCGACATGTTAAATTAGAATAGATTTTACTTTTTTTATTATTATTATTATTATTTTCCCTATTGTAAGCCAAGAGATTTAGATTATCATTAATTCATTAAAGATTATATAATTTTAAGTGTTATATCAATTTCATGATACAAATTTGTCTGATATACAATTTAATTAAGTTCATGCATTTTGAGACATATTAGAATAGATTGTTAATGGGTCATGTATTCAAACTAAACTTAACTACTAGGTTCATGCATTTTGAGACATATTATACATAAACCAAATTAACCAGGTGCAACATTATATAGTTTTGATGATTTTATTGAGATGGATTATCTTAATTAGCCATACTTTGCACTAGAAGTTAACAAAATTTTAATAGTAATTTAATTATTATTATTTTAATAAAAAAGATAATTATAATATTTTATACATCACAAAATTATTTTAATAATTAACTAAAAATATTTATGTTAATCAAGTGTCAAAAATAAATATTTAATTATTTTCTTATTAAAAATTAATTTAAAATGTTATATTTTAATTTCTCTCTCACATTCAAACAATCAAATTTGGGATAAATAGCTTTAAAAATAACCAAATTTTAGTATTTTTTCGTTGTGGTCACAAAATAATTTTTTTTTGCCGGAAAGTATCTAAAGTTTTAAAAACTTTTCATATGGAGATTACTAGCCGGAATTTAGGCATGAGAAGCTGACGTGGCATGCCACGTCAAATCTTTATGCTAACTCATTTTGCCAGTTAGACGACACGTCAGCAAAAATTCCACGTCAAAAACCCATGTTAATTTTTTTTTTTTTCCCATTTTCTCTTATGCCCTCATTTCTCTCTCAATGTTTTTCATTTTCTCAATGTCAAAAACTCACTGTGAACCCTCAATTTTGCACTCTCATGATGTTGCCACAACTTAACACTTGCTAAATTTAGTGCGCTATGCAGAACCGGTACGACGGTCCTGCTAGCCGGTTAGAGGGAAGGGGTCAAGAGGGCAGCGCCTCTGAAAGGTAAATGATTTAAATTTTCCAACACATATCGACATTACTTTTCCGATGCTGAATTGACATTCTGTACCAGACAGAATTTTCCCAAAATTGACTAAATTTTTCTTAAAATTGACTGTCAAACTGTCAGTTAATTAATTTCGGATCCAACACCACTGATCGATAATTTTTTAGACTTTAAAATACCTCAAAAATTGACTCGGAATCCCCGAAAACTGACCTAAAAGTCCCAAAAGTTGAACAGGAACACGAGAAGACCCGAAAGCCGAGCCACCTCACGGACGTCCTTGAGCCAAGTCTGTGCGGCAGCAGGCCGTCTACATGCATCCGCGATACTGCCTTGCGGATGCTGCAGGGAAACCTGCAGACCCGCTACATGGCCTGTAGACGTGCGCGTGGCTTGGCGCCTCCGCAATGACACGCGCTGACACGTGTTAGATGTGTCAGCTCGCAGATGATGTGTGTCAGACGTGTCAGCACGAAGCTGACACATCCGCCAGAAGGCTCGGTGCGTCCGCTAACCTCGCATGTGGACGCGAGTAGTTCTGACACGCATCCGCGAACTTTTCTGGCAGCCGTACCCCTGTTTGCAAAAATTACATTTTTACCCCTTCCCAACTTACTTTTTTGAGCCATTTTTAGTCTTTTCACCCCTCATTTTTTCCTATAAATACCCCTCTTCATTCTTCATTTTTCTTCACCTCTTAAGCATTTGTTAATGGCTATCCATTTGCTCTCCTCTCTCTTTCTCTCTCTCTAATTAATTTTCTCACACTCATTTTGAGTAATCACTCTAATTAATTAAATTAATTAATTAATTTCTTTTCGATTTTAATTAATTAATTTTTAACTCAATTTAATTAATTAATCATTTTAATTAATCACTTTAATTAATTAATCTTTTTAATTAATTAAAAATTAGGTAATTTAGCAACCAAATCATCAAATTAATTTCATCCGAAATTAATTTAAATTTATCGTCCAAAATTGATAAAACAGAATTTCGATACGAAAAAGCACTCCGCCCATTCAAAATCCCTCAAATAGAAGGTATAATCTCTTACTCTCACTCAAACCCCAAATCAAATTAATACAATCAAATCTGACCAATCCTTAAACCCTTACACTTCACTATGGAATGAACTACGTGGGTTTTGATCCTCATTTAATGGGGTACGTAGGCAAGCTTGAAATCTAAATTCAAGTTTCAAATCCAAATTCTTATCAATCCCCTTCCCCTTTTATTTTTCAATGTAAATCCATTGTACATGTAAATGTTAATTAAATGTTATTAGTTAATTTAATTATTTTGGAGTGAATGAGCGATATTTTGATTTCCCTAGTACTCATAAGAGCTAGATGAAATACTCTCCTTTGCTTGTGGATGTTTAAATACTTGCTCTTTATTTTTTCACGCACTCATAATTATGCCATGCTCATGCACTCTAAATTGCAATTAATATTTGCCATTTATGAAATCAATTTTCAAGTCAAATTAAACTAAAGAGCCAAATTGAAATTATTTTAAATCAAAAATCTAGTATCCGTGCTCAATCTGGTTTGAGGACTAGTGACTTTATTATTGGGTAAATTAATCAAAAATTAATAAATAGGAGTCAAATTGAGTTTTTCCTTAATTTTTCCATTTAAATAAATTAGGGTGGCGACTCCCGAATCTCTTTCAAAAATCAAATCAATTTTCTGAGGCGATAGCCGCTTCCAATCTTGAGCACCGAAACTCGTACCTTAACTCTCTTAAAAATCGCTCGTCTTTCCTTAAGGCAAAAACCAATTTTCTTGAGCGAGGAAAGGGGCGTTCGGGCGAGACCTCACACCCACCGCCAACACCAGTAGCACCTGCACTACCTAATCCAGTGCCGGCGCCAGCAGCATTGTCGACACCAACTCCGCCACCTAAACCACCATATCCTGTGGACACTAGACAACTATAGCCACCATATGGCCTCCTAAGTCCAGTACCGCTATACTCGCCACTAGCTGTCATAGAACCAAGAGCTTGAGACCCCAAACTCGGTTCATCCAGAGGATGATGACCATCCATTGGCGGTTCCACCAACATTGTTTGAGCTCCTTCTGTTGTTTTGTACACAAACAATGCAAGCCCCCTAGATTTCTATGTCTGCTTATCAAACCCCAATTAACTTCCTTAAACGCCATTATTCCCCACCTTGAATCCAAGCTCAACCTTCTCTCTCACAAAGTCGATTTCATTTAAGCTCAGATCCAACAATTCATGTTCCAATCACCACATCACCGCTGCATCCACAGTTTCAGTCATAGCATCCTCTTCCTCCTGCTCTTCACCTTCACCAATATAACCATTTTTCCCTTTAACAACAAAATCCCAATTTTCACCCTGCTCCTTCCTCTCCCACTTTATCCTTTGCTTTTCATAAGCTCTAATCAATTTCAGACTCTTACCGAGATGTAACTAACCCATATCAAAAATTGGGTTCTCCAGAGCTAAAACCACTGCCACCATTACCGAGACATAACTATACACCTAGTTACAGAAGCGATGAGGTACTAGTTGGGTCTTACAAAGACGATGAAACTGATACAGATGCAGAGGATTGGTTGGGTGCATTTGAGAGTTTATTTCATTTGCTTATTGGAATTTGGCAAACTTGTGTGGTGAATCGAGGCTCTGTTTTTTGAAGTTTAGGTTTTATAGGATGTTTTTCTATAATTTTAGCACCTTAGGAAGCTTTTTACTGATTTTTTTTTTTTTTTTTTTGTAATTTGAGCACTTGACTCTGTGGGGTCAAAGTCAGAGATAGACCAGACGGCGTCAAGAACATCAGGATGGCGAACGACGGTGTTTTGAAGGATATCAAAAAGCTGGTCGGGAGTGAATCGTTCAATCATCTTGCGGGCATCTTAGGAGGTGGAATTGAGTGGCTTTGTGCCTAATGGGTTTACTTACGGCATCATTTTTTTTTATGGGGTTTTGAGAAGCGGTGACAGGAACAATGCCACATCTTTGTATGAGAAAGGAATTAGGATTAATAATTATATTGGTAGCATTTTGTTGAACGAGTTATGTAAAGAAGGAAAAGTTCTAAAAGCAGAGGAAATCTTAAAGAGACTTATTGAAAATTGGCTGTATCATAATGGAAGGTTTGATGGTGGTGAAGAGTTAAAACAAGATTTGGGATTTGTGAAACAGATGAGGGTAATATGGGTATTTAAAAAATAATTTTTTTTTTTAATTTTTAATAGAATTTTTTTTAAAAAATGGGGTCCATTTTTGATGTGGCGTGCTGACGTAGCAGTCTAGATGACATGGCACGCTTACGTGTTGTAATACCCCGAATTTTGATTTATTGTTATCGGGTATTTATTTTTGTAAAGTTAAATTAATTTTAATTGATTTTAGATTATTATTATTATTATTATTATAAGTTTAAGGAAAGAAAAGGATAAAGAAGAAGAAGAAAAAAAAAAGAAACATAAAGAGAAACAGAAATCGAGAGAGAGAGAGAGAGAGAGAGAGAGAAACAGAAAACTAGCAAGATCACCGCCGTTCGGTCGTCGTCCGATGACACGCGCCAGCTAGGGAGATAGCTAAGGCCGAGACGCTTCCAACGCCATCAATCCGGTCGCCGTCCGCCACCTAGCGCCGCCGCACGTGCCGCCAAAGCGGTCACCGGCCAGAAATCTTCCGACTACCGTTTCATCGACTTTCCGAACTCAATTTCCGACGATTCTCATACCATTGGATTCGTTATCTTGTAAGCTTCGATTCGGTATCTCATTTGCGAATTATAGTGAACGTTTTAATTTTTTCCTATTTACGGTGTTATTTTGGATCTGTCGATGTGTTTTTCGGCGATCCTTCAGTGAAAAAATTAAGTGGTGCATATTTTCGGTATCCACGCTTCGATACGAAATTATTGACACCAATTTTGCAGCTATCCGACACCGTCGATATTTTTCGATGACTTTTCCGGCGACTCTCCGATGAGTGCGCCCAATAGTCCGGAATTTATCCCTGATGATTAATTTAGTATCAGAATGATTTATTTCAGCGTGTCGAAATTGTTATGAATTTAGATAGTTAATTATAATTAAAATTCTATTCCTAATAATTTGTTATATGTTATTTTCTAGATCGTCCAGGACCGTCATCAGCAGCTCCAAGTCCTAGTCAGTGATCGACTTTTGATTCTCGACATCTGTGTTGTGAGTGATTCTAATATACTTTCCTGCCTTCCATGCATCTACATTTGTTGAATGAATATATATTATATAATTATGCACTATAAGATATTATTGAGCATTCTGG